>JACXGI010001029.1:77187-105863 GCA_016801175.1 Esox masquinongy | reverse complement strand
TCAGATTGCAAGGACATCTCCTGTGCACAGCCCTCTTCAGATCACCCCACAGATGTTCAATTGGATTCAGGTCTGGGCTCTGGCTGGGCCATTCCAAAACGTTAATCTTCTTCTGGTGAAGCCATGCTTTTGTGGATTTGGATGTGTGCTTTGGGTCGTTGTCGTGCTGAAAGGTGAACTTCCTCTTCATCTTCAGCTTCCTAACGGACACCTGAAGGTTATGTGCCAAAATTGCCAGGTATTTGGAACGGTTCATAATTCCCTCCACCCTGACTAAGGCCCCGGTTCCAGCTGAAGAAAAACAGCCACAAAGCATGATGCTGCCACCACTATGCTTCACTGAGGGTATGGTGTTCTTTGGGTGCAGTGTTGTGCAGTGTTGTTTTTGCGCCAATCATACCTTTTGGAATTATGGCCAAAAAGTTCAACCTTGGTTTCATCAGACCATAACACATTTTCCCACGTGCTTTTGGGGGACTTGATGTTTGTTTTTGCAAACTTCAGCTGGGCTTGGATGTTTTTCTTTGTAAGAAAAGGCTTCCGTCTTGCCACAATACCCCATAGCCCATTCATATGAAGAATACGGGAGATTGTTGTCACATGTAGCACACAGCCAGTACTCGCCAGAAATTCCAGCAGTTCCTTTAATGTTGCTGTAGGCCTCTTGGAAGCCTCCCTGACCAGTTTTCTTCTCGTCTTTTCATCAATTTTGGAGGGACGTCCAGTTCTTGGTAATGTCTCTGTTGTGCCATATTTTCTCCACTTGATGATGACTGTCTTCACTGTGTTCCATGGTATATCTAATGCTTTGGAAATTATTTTGTACCCTTCTCCTGGCTGATATCTTTCAACAATGAGATCCCTCTGATGCCTTGGAAGCTCTCTGCGGACCATGGCTTTTGCTCTGAGATGCTACTAAGAAAATGTCAGGAAAATCCTACTAGAACAGCTGAACTTTATTTGTGATTAATCAGAGTCACTTTAAATGATGGAAGGTGTGTAATGACTTCTATTTAACATGAGTTTGAATGTGATTGGTTTCCTTTTTTTGAGGAATACAACATTGTCATGTTCTTTGAGTTAAACAACACCACTAGACTTAGTTTGTAGTGTTTTGGAATATGTTTTCCACTTGCAATGCAGCTTTGCTGCAGAGGGACGATTAGTTTCCATTCATGAATTTGGACAATGCTAAGAACGCTCATTACAGCCAGGGACAGAGCTGAATAATGGATGGTTGGAAAAAATGACTATCCATTCTGGACTAACATTTGGTAAGTGAATTTTTAGATAAATATGATTTTTAGACGAGCTACCCCTTTAAGCTTCCTTCCTAGGATTTTTTTTATTCACTAGAACTTGAACGCATTGGTTTGTTTGATTGAATGCAGACTGTAACATAACTATAGACTGTTAGTCTATATATTAAGTGTAGTTTTGTTTGGTACAGTTTTAAAGGACAGTATATAAAAAATTAGCTGACTAGATGGTCAAATACATTTTGTATTTTGTTATGGCCAGAAAACATTGACACAGCTAATGGAAGGCAATATACAGCTCCGGAAAAAATTAAGAGACCACTGTACCTTTTTCTTTAGTTTCCAAAAAAGTTGAAAAGGAAGGTTTTGAGTGAGTTAATTTTTTCCGGAGCTGTATATATCTCTGCGCTAATTAATGGGAGAAAATGTGTTTTTGATGATGTTTATAGTTATAGTTGCCATCGTAATTAATGGAAAAGCTTGTAACAATAATTTGAAATAAATCACTTGTTAGAAAATACTAACGATTTGACAGGCCTATGCATTAGGTTATTTGCTGCTGTTATGGAATTTCTTAATCTGAATATCTCCCGAGTAAAAGTATATCTAGCCTAATTGTTTATACTAAAATATTATTGAGGTTGTTAATTACATTTTTAAATAAAATGTAGAATTTATTGCATGACATATTACAATTGACATTCAATTATTTTTCATTTAATACCTCTCTTTTTGGCATGTGTGAGTGGGGTCGAATATTCTATGACAAAAGCTGAGGAATTATCAATAGTGAAAATATTTGACATGCACATCCCTGCAATACACACGCTGTAGATTCAGATCCACAGAACCAGATGCTTAGCTGGTGTACAGGTTAGGCAGGCAACTGCTTGGGGCCCCAGGCCGTTAGGGGGCTCCTGACGGCTGACAAACTTTACTCCAGAGCAATGTCTCAAAATGTGGCAATCATAGTAGTGTCCGCAACCCCCTCCCCCTTAAACAACCTATGAAGGATTTGCAATGACATCTCAGTTGGAAACCTCCCTAAACGCACCCCACAGGGTGTCTGCAGGTTTCAGGAAGTTAAATTTAAGACTTTTATAATGGCACTACGAATTCAGTAAGACCAATTTCACAACAACACCCCACTCAAAAAAATACAATAGGATACTAATTCGCCTGAGGTACCGACTCTTGTTAGAGCAGTGAGCCTGCTGCTAACAATGACATTACTGGCTGTACTTCGCAGGACTGTCATTGGTGAAACCACCAAACAAAACTGAGAAATGCCGGGTGTTTGTTGGAGGCTTTTCGCAGCGTTTTTGTGTTTCTCACACTTCATATGGGATTCCACAGATTAAATTCCCATAAATGTTCCAAGTTTGAAAGACTTCTTGCAAAAAACACAGTAGGCTTCGTTATCGTTCCCTGCAACAGATTGCAACCACAAAGCAAGTTGCTGTTGTCCAACAACTTCTTATTGAATGTGTACTTTCCCATGGAACCTGTGGGACGTTTAACAGCCAATGTCCACTATGTAGCTAGCTAAATTACCTAGTGTGGCACTAGCTAGCAATCTACCTCATGCACAACCGTGTTGGGAGAAAAGCAGCTAACCGTCACGAGTGTCTTGCTGACATCTAACATTCTGACTGAAATCGTGGTAACTAGTGATGTGCAGTTTGCGAACGATTCGTTCGTTTTCAACTTCTATGTGCATTCGCAGAGAAAAATAGATCAAGACAGGAACATCACAAAGACATGTTTATAACTGATAATTGAACGCAGACTATAATAATTAATATAGTTAGTCGTTACTGATGCCATGAAAAAAAAGGTGAAAATAAGCACAAAGCCGCTGCCTTTGCCTAAGTAAAAAAGACTCGTGAACGACTGACTCGGTCAGTTGTATCGTTCAATTGAACGGTTGTTTCGTTCATTTGAACGACTGGTGGAGTTCAACCCAACCACGGAATACGCTGTTAGTTTGACGTTCACTAAGAAAAACAGATCAAGACAATAGCATAATAAAGACATGTTTTTAACAGATGGACACATGGTAGGTCTAAAATAATTTAGTAGTTGATTTTTGATTGTAATGATAAACTCAGATAAAATCATACACTGAGCCTTTGCCTAAGTAAAAAGACTCGTGAACGACTGACTCGGTCAGTTGTATCGTTCAACTGTAGGCATTACTGACTCAAATGAACGAAATGGCTCGATAGAATCGAACTTTTTACTGAACAACTCGACAAGATCCGTGTCAGTAGAAAGAGTCGAACTTTCCATCACTAGTGGTTACTCACTGCGCGCGACCAGAGCTAAAATGCGTTCGGAGAGAAGCAAATTTGAAGAGGCACTGCCATCTTTCAAATCTGCTGTGTGAGAACATTTTGGATTCAGTGTTCAATGCGATGACGAGGGTCTGCATTCATTGCTTTGCCACTGCCTGCTACTCGAGTGGAAACACTTCTAACATGATGATGTCATTCATACCGAAACCGTACTGTTACCCACAAACCGCGAAACGTACCGAACTGTGGGCCCACTGTACCGTTGCATCCCTAGTATCTGCCGATTGTGGTAAATTAATATCGGAATCGGCCAATAATTATCGTGCATCCCTGGTTCAAACATATACAGAGCTGTTCTCATCCATGATTCCTATCAAAATCCGAGCATAAATGATAACTTACGACTGCAACAACACTTTGGTAATTCTTAGCTAAAATGAACATAATACGGCTCGAAGTCAGCAAAACTTTTGCTGACTTCGAACTCGAAGTCAGCAAAAGTTTGTTGGCACTGCCATGCTCGTTTAACTGAATCAACCAAAGATAAAGGTGAGAAGATGGGCGACTAAGAGACTAGATGGTCATTTACATTTACCCGCCTTCTGAACCAATTTGTGAATCTTTATTATTTATTTTAGTTTTGGTCGGATAAACCTTATGAATACCAGTGCAATGTAAGTAAATGCCTGCGCATATAGAAATGAGCTAAAATAGCTCAGTGTAACCTTCACATTTTTTTGGTGATTTTCAAGATACTTTGTATAAGTGTCAACTTACTGCCATATTATTAAAACCTTCACAAATGTAAAAAAACATAGTACAAAAAAACATCTTCAGACCAAAAATGGTCTCCTGATGTTAAGCATTGTTGTGGACTTGAAACAATACTTCTGGTAAAAATTTCTATGGTGTAATTCTGAGATTGAAACCCTAAACAATAAAAGAAAATCAGCAAAATAAAAACATGAAACAAACATACACTGGGGAGAAAAATGTTGACAGATTGCATAGCGCCCCAGTAACTCAGATAACCCCTCTACCTAATACAATATCACCTCCATGACAGTGCCGCCTGTGACCGCTGGATGACCCAGTGTCTTGAGCTGTAATCCTGGATTACCCTAGCTGGGTTCAAAGTACAACATGCTGCCTGCCTACCTCGCCAGGGATAGTCGACCCTGCCCAACCTCCTCTCACAAACACAGACAAAACAAGAGAAACTGGCATGCGCAGTCATCTCCGTCAATGGCAACCAGGCAGGTTGATGAAGTGGAAGGATTACCCAAAGCCCTTCTATGTTACCTGTTCAGCAATATTAGCTGAGAGCAGGTGTAGTGTTTACACAGGGATTTCAGGCTGACAGACAACCAAATGAAGCCTCCAACAAAACATCCAGCTGAGCTATATTGACCAGACGACTATTCTTATGAAATTAGAACATCTGGCTAGACATCTTTACAAAGAAGGTTACAAAGAAAACCACACACAAAGTAGGGCCAGTTTAAAAGCATAGTTTGAGATTCCAGCAGCAAGGCCCTTCATCTCTTTTCTGAAAGTTAGATGTATTTGATACCATTGTTGTCTCTGCATGCAGTTTGAGGGAAGTTGCACATTTTTTTTGCTAACTCACATAATGACGGAAAGTCTTTCGGAAGAGCTAGCATAACAGCACACATACTAGTTAGCTTCGGTATGCAAAATTACCTTACTCTGGGGTAGTAGATGAACGGCCTCGTTGCCAACAAATCCTGAACTATCATTTTAAGTAATTGTGGGGGCTGACTGCCAAGTACTGTACTTAATCACTGGTTTGGGCCATCTAATGTCCTTGCCAGTACAGTGTATATGTACATATAGGGGGAGGCATTGTGTTTTTCAGGGAATAACTAACAGATATATTGGACACCTATATTGAGCAGCAGTAGCAAATGCTTCCCAGTGACACACTATTCCCTATATAACGGACTACTTGGAGCTGGACTTCTGGTCAAGAGTAATGCACGATGTAGGAAATAGTGGACCATTTCCAACTGTGTTCAGTGATCAATATTCCATATGGTAGTTTGTGAAGGGGTCACTGCATGGATACATAACCCTGGAACCAATACTGCCAATAATGGCCATGCATAGCTCAATTTCTGGCTATTGCCAAGCAATGAAACTAAGCGGATATCATCCAATCAAAACAGAAACCGCTGAATTCTTGAGGCACTAGCAGCAGAACTAATTTTGGAAGTGAATTTGGTGCACAATTCTATAACCTACACAATTGTCAGACTCAATTTGAATCCAAATGAAGTACAAAAATGAATTTTTGGCCGAAAACAAATTTGGAGCAATAAATAATAGTGGACATATTTGAATGCTTTTAAAAGTCCTTTCCATCAATGCAAATAGCCTAAACCTTTCCAATGACTCCCATACTTTGATCATGCAGCCTATGCTGATGGTGTATCAGGCTATATTTCAGCAAGACACTGTCAATGCAGGCTCGGCCTCCAGACACTAATACTGTAGGTGAAAACGCACATACCTCTCTTTAACAGAAATCTCTGTCACGGTGACTCACCAATCTCTCTCCTCTCTGCTGACGTGGAGCTCTCCTTCCTTAACGACCGCTCCATCCGGGAGAAATTGGCGCTCTCCGGAGCCTGTCCTTTTCTGCTATGGCCTCCCCTTAGAGAGGGGCGGTTTAGAGCGGTGGCAAACAGGTTGGTGTGGTGGGGGGGGTCATGGGAGTTAGACTCAGTCTCATTGGTGGGTGTGAGGGGCTCATCATCCTCCTCCTCGCTGTCAGAGCAGCCTGCCCGGTTCTCACCCTGGCTGTCAGTGAAGGGGCCTTGGCCGGCCCCCGCTGGGTTCCGGGAGAGCTTAGTGTAGTCAGCCTCCGAGTTGCCCATCCTGAACCAGGACTCCACAGGGTGGTGGCCCAGGGAAAGGCGAGAGGGCCCCAGGCAGGACAGGGGCGTATCCTTGCGCTTGTACCTCTCCGCTGAGGAAGAGGACGATGAGGAAGGGGAGTTGGCTGAGGTGGCCGTGGTCTGTTTGTTGGTGCTGGCGGTGGTAGCAGAGGAGTCTCTTCCGAAGCGACAGCGCTGCAGAGATTCGGCCATTCCAGACGCGCTGACTCCATGCTCTCCTCTTCCCGACCCAGGACTCTCGGACATTCCCACTCCACCTCGGCCCCCTCCACCACCACCACCACCCTCCTCTCCGACCACTTCTGGACATCGCTCTCTGTGTTTGTGTCGGTGCTTGTGTTTGTGGTGCCAACCGAACGACAGGTCCGACGACATGGGCGGGTAGAGCACGGGTGCACGGCCCGCGCCCAGGAACTCCTGCCTGAGCAGCTTGTGTTTCTTCTTGTGGAACTTGGAAGGGTTGAGCAGGAGGTGAGATGGGTGGTGGTGGTGTACATAGGAAGGGGGCGGCGGCGGCGGGGGGAAGGAGGGGGAGTGATGTGTGTGGTGGGGCTGGGCCGAGTGGGGGTTCTGGTGATGGGGGTATAAGGCGCTGGCCGGGGGGTACCCTCTGTAGTAGCCTAGCCCGAGGGGACCAGACGAGTATGGGACGCCATATGGTGGGTGGTAGAACCCGCCGCTGGAGAGCGGGAATCCAAGCCCATGAACAAAAGGGACGTCCGACATGGACTCCCGCAGCTTAGGAGGGCGTCCTCGCTTCTTCTTCAGGTCCGGCTTGCGGACGTAGTGCAGCGAGTCGCAAGGGTACGAAGGGTGGGGTGAATAGTAGCCGCTGAAGTTGATTCTGAAGATGGTGGGGAGCAGGTCTCTGTGCAGGTAGTGATGCGGAGGGGGGCCCCCGGCGCCTCCCATGGCCCCGGCCGCCCTGCCACCTGGCCCTGGCACTCTGCCTGCCGCGGCAGCCCCCGGGGGCATCCCCAGCCCACTTCCCAGTCTTAGCGCGGGGGTGCGGTGTGCTATCCGGACCTCACTCAGCCTCACCACAATCTCGTCCAGCTCGGCCAGGAAGTCTGGGTCCTGGCGCCGAGAACGCAGCTGCAGGTACTTCTTCTTCCGTTTGCGTTTCTGCCTCTTGAGCTTGTCATAACCTGGACAGCCGTGGCTCCTGCGCTTGCATTTGTGCTTGTGTTTCTCTTTGTGTCCCACAAGCACTGACGGAGCAGCTGCCGGGTGGGGCCTGCGTGGATCTGATGAGGACCTCGCACCCAGTGGCGACGGGGAGGGCGAGGGGTGTTCCAGCAGCATCGAGGACGAATGTCTTCGTCTACCGCGTGGGCTGAGCCCAACACCTACTGCTACGGCTGAGCCCATCACACCTGGCATTAAAAGCCCACTGGCTATCCCAGGTGGCATCGACACACTGCCCAGGGCGCCCACCCCTCCGGCTTTCTCCCCCCGGTCAGAAGTGCTGTTGTTGTCCGTCCCGATGCCACTGTCGCTGGGTACAGTCTCATCACTGTGGGACTCACTGACAGGCGAGGGAGTGGCTTCCTTCAGCTCGCTTAGGGGTGCAGGGGAGGTGGGATGTAGGGGCCTTGGGGGAGAAAGCTTCCGGTAGTGATAGTGCGGCCTGTAATGGTGGTGGTGGTGGTGATGGTAGCCACGGTACGACTTCTTCTGAGAGGCCACTGCCGCCGAGGAGCCCAGAGTGCGAGGCGAGGGGGCGGAGAACGTTGGGGGAGGGAAAGGGAACGAGTGGTGGCCGTGGTGGGAGTGGCTGTGGAAGTGTGGGTGGGTCAGAAAGTGCACTGCCCCGGGTTCAACAAAGCTGCCGTCACTGATGGGGCTCTGGCCTCCGCTGGACTGGGAGAGTGATGGGGAGGGAAACACCCCTGTAGAGGGGAGTGAGTGCTGTTGCTGCTGGGACTGGTGGTGGTGGTGGAGGGGCGATGTGGTGCTCGGAGACAGGAAAGCCCCCTCTGGGGGCGGTGTTGCAGCTGAGTTTGCCGATGGTTTTGGTTTGCGTCCCCTCCTTTTCCCCATGTATATCGTCCCTTTTTTGCTCACATTGATCTGGGGCCCCAGTTTGCCTCCGAAAGAAGCAGCCAGGGAGGATAAAGACTGGGTGGCAGCTGCTACCTGGCCCACCACCCCACTGGTAGATCCTCTAGGGGGCTCCTGCTCTGGCCCGGACCCTGGGCCTAGTAGGATCTGGCTGAGGAACCGTTTGCGTTTGACACTTTTCATCTTGTTGATCTTGCCAATGATGGTCTTCATGATGAGCTGCCCGTTGCCCTTGTTCCGGAACTGTTTCCCGTCCCCCGCTTCCGGTGCAAGAGTTGGGGGCTGGCCCTCTGGCGGCAAGGTCGGAGGCAGGCGTTTGGGCCTTCCCCGCTTCCTGGGCATAGGTTTGGGAGGATTCAGGTCAACCTCTGGGTGGAGAACAGGGGGGTCCTGCTCCTCTTTTGACTTGAGTAACGAAAAAACCTTGGAGGGGGCCAGTTTGTGAGGAGGTCGTCCGCGGGTGGGGGCGTCCAGCCTGGGCATTTTAGATTTAGGCCGTCCTCTTTTCCTGGCTGGCTGAGGGAAAAGTTGCGACACGTTGGGTGGTGTGACTTTATTGGGGTTGGGAGGCCGTCCTACAGGCCTACGTATGGGAGGGAGTGTATCAAGGCCTGACGATAAAGGCGTGATAGTTTTGTGTTGGTCAGTGGGGCTACCCTGGCCCGCCCTCTGTGTCCGGTTCACAATCCTGGTCCAGCGGGGCTTTCGGCCTCGCCGTTTCTTTAGGGGTTTATTGTCCTGCTCTGGGGGTGAGCCTGGTGACTCGTCTCCCGGGGACTCATCTCTGAGTGGAGGGGGTGAGCGGTTGCTGGCGGGCTCCGGTGGCGACTCGGCCCGTCTGACAGACTCCAGGGGACTAGAAGTCCTGCTCGCATGACTATCCATGTTGGGACTTTGTTTACTAGGGCTCAAGCTGTTGCCTCTCTCACCTCTGAGTGACTGACTTCCTCCTTTGTCCTTGGCCTCCTGCTTGCCCAATGCAGATGGAGGGTTGTATTTGGTTAAGTCTCTGGGGCCGTCCCGATCACGTTCCCTCTCATTACGCTCCCTGTCACGTCTCTCCATCTCACCACTCTCCCTCTCGCGGCTCTCCCTCTCGCGGCTCTCCCTCTCGCGGCTCTCCCTCTCGCGGCTCTCCCTCTCGCGGCTCTCCCTCTCGCGGCTCTCCCTCTCATTGCTCTCCCTCTCACAGCTTTTTCTGTCACTGCTTTTCCTCTCACTGTTTTCCCTCTCACAGCTTTTGCTCTCACTTCTCTCCCTCTCACAGCTCTCCCTCTCACTGCTTTTCCTTGCACTGCTCTCCCTCGCACCACTCTCCCTCTCTTCTGCCAGAGAAGGACTGTTTCTGTCTGGGTCTCTTTCCCTAGAGAGGTGTCCTTGAGAAGCAGGGGAGGCCTGGCGACTTGAAGCGCTCCCAGTCCTCTGCTCTGAAGAAGAGCTGGATAACAAATGAGAAGGAGAGGATGAAGAGGATGAGGAGGAAGAGTTAGGTGGGCAGTGAGTGAGACGTGAATGTGGCGGCTTGGTGGCGTTTTTGATGCCATCATTGTCCTTGGAATTAGTCACCAGGCGGCTGTTGCCACCACCGTAGGTTAGCGCAGGGCTGCTGCTCCGACTGCTGTTGCTGCCATCTGCCTCCTCTTTCCCAGTTGGGGTGAAGGATTTCTCTGAAACACTGTCTTTGTTGTTCCGTGAGCCGTAGGGGCGGCCAGGAGGGCGCGAGACTGCCGGGGGTGGAGCTAGGTGGACCGTTCTGGAATACGTCGCCCTGTTAGCCAGAGCACGATCTCGCTGCTTTGAGGTGGGGGCCATAAAGTTAGAACTGATGTGGCTGGTGGGGGAGGGAGTCGTTTTGAGGGGTTTCACCTTGGTGGTCTTTGAGGGAGGGCATGTAGCTATGAGTTGCGCTAGTTTCTCTGTGACCGTAGGAGCGCCCCAACTAGTAACACCCCGGTCCTTTTCTCTTTGACCCTCACTGCTGTAAGTGTACACAGGAGGTTTGGTAGTGCCTTCCACGCTGGATTCCTGTGATGGGAGTGCAGCAGGGCAAGGCAAGGAGGTCGGTGACACCGTTAGGGGACTGTCCATCTTCTTTATGGAGGCGTGGTGCGTTTTGCCGTCTGTTGAAGGGCGGTGAAGATTCAAGGGTCTCTCTGCTGACATGCTGGATTTTAACTCCGACTTTGCTTCCAACTTCTCCGACTTGCAGGCTGGTTTTGGAGGACCCTGTAAAAAGACAATGATAAAAATATTAAAATAGTATTAGGCCATTAATTAAGGAAAAATTAGGCCTACTTCACACAAAGGTCGTTCCCACAACACTACGGTCAGGTTTCACAAAAAAGTTTACATTTCAAATAATTTTAATATTAATAATCTTCTTATCCAAATCCAGGTGATGCTTTCTGCCAATCAAAAACAGAAAGCCTTGTGTATATTGCAGGTCATTGACGGGATTATGGCTTCCCAGTTCGGCCTGCAAGGAAAAGAGCCTCAACTCAATAACACTTATCAGGGTCAGAACGGGGACAGGGAGGGAGCGAGAGCTAGAGGGATGAAAGCTGCAGGGGGAAAAGACACAGTCACAGGGACAGGAGAGAGAGGAGAACGGAAGCAGGGAATGATTGTAAGGGTAGACATGCCAAAATTTGATCTCAAAGACAGACACCAAGAAACTCAAGACGTCTTGTCTAAAATATGAAGCAAATTGTCTTGACAAGGAATAAATATCAGTTGTGAATTCATACCAGTGAAAAAGTGTTGGAAGAGGAGGAAAAATGCTTGTGTGTGAACTGGCCGTCTGTATTGTTTTCGCCTCTTTTTTGGCACAGTCCACAGCCAGACAAGTCTTGTGCAATTCCTTATAGTCTCTTTAGTTCAGAATACTGGTTTGACACAAATATGGCTTTTCAATCAAGACCCTAGCCTAGTACATGATTGCCATGCTTACCCGTTTAGCTGGAGTACTCCCATTCACTGGATTGGGTGAAGCGGTGGAAGGAGCTGGAGAAGGGGCAACAGACTGAGACGAAGACAGCGGGTTGGGTCGGTTCATGCCCGGACTCTGCTCTCTCTCCCTGCCGTGGGGGGGGGTTTGGGTGTGGTTGCCCCCCTCACTTGTCCCTCCGCGGCTCCCCCTTCCGCCACCACGCCCGCTGTGTCTCACAGTGGCCCGGAAGGCCGGCCGACACACGTAGTTCTCCAGGATCTTGGGCGGCTTCTTTGTGCGTTTGGCCTGCACGCCGATCTTGAGTTTGACGTTGCCCTCAGAGTAGCTGCTCTCTTTGACTGAGAACTGGGGCGACTGCTGCTGGTCACCAGAGCCCGGTCCTCCACTCGCGGCAGAGGACAAGTCCGTCTGGGACCCCTCTCGTTCCTTCTTCTTCTCTTCCTCCTCTTCTTTCTTCCCACCCCCTCCCTCCTTTTCTCGAACCCCTGGGGGAGCAGTGTTGGGGAGGGGGGCCGGAGTGGAAGGTCCCCCCTGAGTCCTCTGATCCATCAGAGATTTGGGGGGCAAGGGTGGACTAGGGAGGGATATTTTAGATGCCAGGAATGGGTTCTAGGGAAAAGGGCCGTTGCCCGGGGTAAGACAGGGTTGAGCTGAAGGGAGAAAGGGGGAGGGGGATCTTTGGGAAGTTGAAGAGCAATCCTTGTTCGGTAGTTTTGCTTCCTTCCTGGCTGCCCAGCCCTTTCTCCGTCCTTCGAGCTGTAGAGAGAACAGGTGGAGATGAGAGGGTATAGGTTGGGGTAGGGGATGGTGAGGGAAAAAAAGAGTTTGATTTTAGTCAACCAAACAAGAAGCAACACCACTGACCACAAGTTGTTTTTTCCTGACACTCATTACCCTAGTAAACAAGGCAAGGTACGTGACAGATGGCTATCACATCCATTTGCTTAGCGGCTGAACTTTTTATTTTAATGACGTGTACGTCCATAGTTTCCTTAAATCTCTGACCTATTTACACAGCTGGACATCTATGGTATTTAACAAGGTGTAGTTCTATTGCTCAAGGCCTCATTAATAGCCACCCACAGGAGTACTACAACTTTTAACAGCCCCCTAGGTCCAGGGTATGCATGTCATCAAGCAACTCAGACTAGGAGGCGTGGTATAGGATCAGTTCAGTCTTCGAGATCATAACAAATAGTAATAGGGTTACACAAAGTTGACCTGATCCTAGATAAGCACGCCTTCCTTGAAATACTTGATACAACCCCTGAGGTCTGTGTTCTGACCCTTAGAAAGGTTTACAGAGAATGATGGGTAATGTAGTAATTAATACAGAAAGCACTCTCACTACCCAGGTGACACAGGAAAATGACTAACTAAACCATTCCCAAGGATCTTCTCATTAGATTGAGTGAAAATGTGTCTCAGAGCGAGGTGCTGTGGCAAGGCTCCTTTAATTGTGTTCTCACAGGACTAACACGTCCATAAGAAGGATATGTTCTGCTTCGGCTCCCTACGGCCATTGAGTGATTTAATGCGGGCTCGCCCCGAGCAGGTGCTTTCTCTGGGTGAAGTCATTTGGAGGGGATTCAGAACTGTGACCTCAGCACATCAGGCCCTCAGGGGGACAGAGGATCCAGCCGCTGTTCCCAGCCCCTCCAGAGTAGCCAATGAGAGAGCGCGAGACAGAGCAGCATGCTGACGGTGTCTGAGTGCCTGGCCTACTGTAGCAGAAAGAGCTAACAGAGTCACTCAGTGGAGCTAGAGTGTGCCTCGGGAAAGTCATCCAAGTCATCAGATAAAGCAGTCTGAGAGGCAGAGTTCTAAAATTGACAAAAGTCAAAAGCTTGTGAGACTCCTTGTTCAGGACAAATGTTTTACTAGTAGATTCTAGGGCTCAGGGGAGGCAGGCGATTTCTGCAGAATCACTCTAACTGTGATCCAGCTTCTCCACGTTTATTTGAATGATTCACTCCCCCTCGACACTCAAATCACACCTCTCCTTTTTGCCTCAATCCAACAATTTCGCTATTCCTCTTTTCTCCCCTTTCTATCCATTTTCTCATCTCTCACATTCACTTGGAAAATCTTTAGTCTGGCAACAGCAAACAAACTGCAGTTGCTGTGCTCCTACTAATCGAAAACACATTTTTGCCCCCCCATTGTCCCTCCCGCTCTCCTTTCCCCATGTCCTTCCTTTAGACTGTGACACTAATTCCCGTCTTTCTTTTTTACTAGCTGCTTCAGTAACTGCTGTTAGGGTCTCTGCATATTCATTTGTAGCTTTGGCTGATCTGAGTATGCAAAAAAAGAAACAGCACTAGTAGCAAGGAAATGGCTCCTGGCACAAAAACGCTACAGTCAAATCTGACAGTGATTCAAAACATCCCTTCCCCTCTTTTACAGTCTAACAAAGTGTTTTGCTCAAACAGAATTAACCTATAGTGGTTTGCTAATTCAAAGATGCAGCATGATGATTGGGCCCATTTTCTTTCTGCAACTTAGGCCTACGTCTCAATACAAAGACCATACGGAGAGGCAGGTCTAAAGTGTTCTTCTCTGCCGCTACACTATCTTTGTAATTTTGTGGTTAGTGGAAGAGTGTAATTATTGATCAGCCTACTACAGACTGACATACAGAGGTTCTATTCCTACTGATGGCCCAGAATGAAATGTCACATTCTTGAGGCTTTATTCCACTAACTCAATGTGTATACAAAAAGAGGTTTGGTGAACTCTGGGGAATATTCCTTTAAATTCCTATTATAAAAAGAGCATTTGGAGATCAATGAATCATCTAAAAACAGTGGAAAAGCAGGTGACAGGCCTGTAAAGGAATGACAGCATTTGCAGGAAAAATGCTTGACAGAATAACAACGTCTGAGGAATACGGTGAAATGGGAACATAGTAAACAACTTAGTGAGCCCCCTCCCCTCTCACCCTCCTCACTTTTGCACACGGTTGTTCATAACTGACAATTTCTCTTTTGGCCAGTGGAGTTGTATTAAAAGCAGCCTTGACAGCATGCTCTGGACCAATCTATAAACGTTTTGATTTTAAAACCATCAATGGCAGATGACTTGGTCAATAATTGTAGCCGACATCTTAGCTGTTTCAAGAACAAGAAAATAAATCTAACTGTTAATATTCAGCCTCATGGCTAGTGTGAAACACAGCACTAAAACACTAACCTTTCAGTTGTTCAAAATAGATTTTGATTTCTCCAATGACTGTGATAAATCCCAGCAGTTCTTGATTTGTTAATTTCTAAAAAATGTCCACGGTCCTGAGTGAGAGGCAGCGTTGCCCTCCATGCCACTCATTCTGTGGCATGCACCTGTTGTCAGTAACCTACAGGAGAACTGCGCAATGAACTAAAATAATAATAACGAGGTTAACACAGTAGAATACCACTCTGACTTGGTATAGCTGCAGGTTATGTGAAAATATAAGCTGGTAGGATAACATCATGGACAGGTTCAAACAGTAAATGTTAAGTTCGTTACAGACTACACTTTCATTGTAGGCCTTGGTTAAAAACCACCAGTAAACATTCTGTCATTCCACTAACTTAGCCTACTAGTAAAATACATCCTTTCTACAAAGTCACCGAGTTAAAATGAAAATTGCACATTTTCAACCTCCCTTGGTCATTGCTTCGTCATATCCTGGTAGTAAATTCAGCTATTAGGTTTCAAAACATTCTTGCAACGATTTCAGTGGTGATGTTTTGAACTAAAATGAATGCAATATAAAAGGGCCGTACATTCCTATAACACCAAATCACCTCGTGCGAGAACGTTTGATCGTCATGCGCTGTAAAGATGGGTGCGGGGATTGTGATCACTAGAGGTATCCATCAAAATACATATTCTTGCATAAGAAAGATGGACAATGATGATTAACAATGTGAACTATTATAATAGTCCGTAAGTATTTCAGAATTTGGGTTAATATACAATACGTATCCACTCACCTCCGTAGGAGTCCAAAAACAGTCTTCACATTATTTGGATCGAAATCCTCCCTTCGTGCGTATTAACATGGTGGCCACAGTATTTATGTTCCAACTGCTGATTTGTCAAAAACGCAAAGATGAGAGAAAATATCAAAATTATACATCCATTTTGGGAGATCAATTATGAATTCTGACATCACCCCACAAACGATCCATTTCAAAATTATAAACGTTGCAAGCGTTTTGGCTTGATAGTAGTATTGGTAATATTTATCTTCTATGCAACCTGCTCAGCTATTATTATTATATATATAATCAACGAGCTAATATTTTAGCTATAGGATCAGTGACCCAAACCAATACAGGAGAATATTGCTTAAGTCAAGAGAAATATAATCAAAAACAAAGTTATTACACTGACACCAAAAGGCGGTAAATTATTGTTGTAATTTGTATATTTTTTGGGAAAAACTAGGCAGGCAAAATATATTTTGTACTCCTGAGACTTGATGAGATGTATTTATTTAGCGAATTATGTTTATTTTCAAAGAAGCTATAGTCGTCCAATAATAACCTAATGCTAAATTGTATCAATGGTGCTTGCTAGCAAGCCAACGTTATCTGGGCAGCCTTGCTAGGATAACTTAGATTTCTAGCAACGTGGCCGTACCTGTAAAATATAGGGAAATGTATCCAGTTGACAGCGTTACATAGTTTAATAGTATCCGTTTTGTTTGATAAAGTTCACGAATAATGAAATGCATACTAAACCAAAGAACTGAATAACATGTCCTGTCATTTTCACGACTCGTGCTAGCTTTGTAGCTAGCGCTAAACTATGACGGCAAACGATGCAATATTATTTAGCTACTAGCCAGCTAGCAAGTTAGCAAATCAGCTACTGTAGTTCAGCCATGGCTTTTCTTCTATCAAAGGATTAAATACAAATGCAAAAGCAAAACGTTTTGAAATATTTAAGGAAGCAGACATAGGTGTAAATGAAATTAAATAGACGCAGCGCTGTGTACGTTATTAAAAAAACACGAACTGTCAACAAAATGGCGGCTGCGTTGAATCAACAGAGACCCGAAATGGATCTCCCTCTATTTCTTCCCCCTCAACCAGTTTTTTTTTCCTCACAGCAATGGGTATCCTTGATATCACCAAACACGACTGGACTCTTCTCCGGGACAACGTTAGCTGAGCCGAGACGTGTCGGAATAGGCCTCTGTCATTAATCGGGCCTCCATGTCTGTAAGCCCGTATCGTTTCTGTCAGTACAACACGGGCATTCTCAGTCACACGGGGAGGGGAGGGAAGGAGACGGACAGCAAGGGGAGGAGGAAAGAAGGCACAGGGCAGATGTCGTATGGTAGGCTACTGGACATGCACTTTCGCCTGTGTGTGTTAAAATTCCCCCATTATTAGCGTATTTTTGTCTTAGATACAGAAAGTGAAATGAATAACTGCTGCAACGGCGTAGCAGTCCATTCCAAGAATTTATGAACTATCAGAAGAGATTAAACTTTTATGCTGATAGCCTTGGTTATTAGGCTATACATAATTGACAAGCTTGCACGACAAAACGAAGGGCAGTGTTTGTATGTGTTCGTGGCTATCGGTCGGTGTAGGATCTGGACTATAGGGATAGCATACTTGTATCCGCGCCGCGATTTATTATGACTAATCTACAAATAACAATGAGTCTTTAAGATGCAAGGTGACCCGTCTGTAAAAACATATATCCTATATTGAACTCATTAAGAGCTGAATTCCCGGTTAATTTCGTAATTTGTATTTAAAAAATAATACAAGTAATTTAAAACTTTGGACTGCTTAAACAATTATCACCTGCAGCACGTTACCAACCCATGCTCTATATAGTGCTATATTTTGGCTGTATCCAGGTGTTGAATGGGTGAGTGAAGGGAACATTTTGCATGTAACCATGACACGTTTTTCACTCCTGCTTTATCAATCAGACATTTTTTATTAATCTTCATATCTTATCACCTCATTGCCATTTGGATGTATTCGTTAACAAACATATGCATGTATATACACATTTACACATACAGTATATACATTCCAATACATTATATTGTCCCATTAGAATATCAAATTAATTAAAACCTGTACTTACCATTATTATTAACTAACAATAAAAACAGGGTAAAAGACAAATCCATTAGAAAAGTGCATAATGTTACAATGAACTGGAGATGGAAAACAGCATCAGGTTTTATTAGGGGACTTAAGAGTTGGACATTATCAATGAATACTGCTATGTGAGATTAAAAGGAAGTGAAAGACTAGGGTTGTGTCCCAATAATCTCCCCTACCTCACAAAGGTAGATGCATTGCTAGGCATGCTAAAAGGAGTTTCCATATACCAGTCTTTTCTTTTCAAATCCCTGAATTGTGTGTGATAAATCAGAGACTATGGGGACACAACCAGACATCGGAGAGAACAACGCAGGAAAATGATCTTACCCACAGCTTCACTGCAAGAGAGTGAGTTCAGCTCCCCTTTTAGGATTCTTCCACACTCTTCTCATCCCATCAAATCTGTCACTCCCCTGTGGCTCAAGGATGTCATTTCATGTGGTTGGAATTCAAAAAATGGAGCCAATCATAACAGTGGGGAAATGCCACTACGAAGGGACAAGTCAAATACATCACATTTTGTGTGGAACCATTTGCAGGTGAGGTAATGAGGCAGATTGAGCTTTTGTAGCAGCAACCAAAGTTCCCAAAGTAAGGGATCCATGGGTGACAGCAATGTGAGTTGAATATTTGGGTTTGACATTTTGACATTGAAGCAGAGTTCATTTGAAATCTGTCTCTTCAAAAAACGCATGGAAACAGTGGGACAATGGATGACGAGGCTGAATGAGGACAGAGGTGAGCCTTGATCAAGACAACATTGGGAGAAGAGGTGCCAGAGGTAGAAGATAAGGAGGCCAGATCCTCAAATAGCCTGTCTCTCCTCCTGATGGTCTGTTCTAATGCAGGGGGGCTCCGGGGGCTCAGATGAGGGCTGGATACTCTGGTCTATGCCTTCAAGACTTTTACGACACACCGGACAGGTATCATGCTGTGGGAAGATACATGAACGTGTGAGCAGTCACAAAAAAGGCACATACAATATCCAGTAGAATTCGACCCCCACCCTCTTACAATGGAGACTGAAAAACTATTAAATTTGCCACTACACCACCTACTAAATTTTGTCCAAGTAAAATAAACGACATACAGAAAATGTTTTGAATTAGTAAGAAGTTTTAAATAAGGAGATGTTGCTTGAGTACATCTTAAAACCAAATAATTATTACTTGGTTATAAGCAGCCCTTTAATAATGAATGTGAATGATTTGGAATAAAATTTTCCAAACTTTGCTTGATTCTCAGGGCGATACATATCCTTTGCCTTTCGATACATTTTGTTAATTGTTCAAGGTCATTACATTTGCCTGGAAATCAATTATGGATAGAAATATTTGAATCTTCACTCAATTCAAGACTGCAACTACCATTTAGGAAAATTCAACTCCTTTTAGGAAGCAATTCTGGAGTTTGACATAAAAAGTTTTGTCCTGCAAAAACATTAATAGTATTCAGACCCGTTCACTTTCTCAACATTTTGTTGTGTTGTAAAGAATGTATAATTTATTAAATATTATTTATTTTTGTGCCAACAATCTACAGCCCCCTTTCCAAAAAAGTTGTGACACTGCATTAAATGCAAATAAAAACAGAATGCAATGATGTGTACTAATGCACCTCCATACCATCACGGATGCTGGCTTTTGAACTGTGTGCTGATAACAAGCCAGATGGTCCCTCTCCTCTTTAGTCCTGAGGATGTGGCATCCATAATTCCCAAAAATAATTTCTAATTTTGATTTGTCAGACGACAGGACAGTTCTCCATTTCGCCTCAGTCCATCTTAAAAGAGCTCAAACCCAGAGAAGGCGGCAGCGTTTCTGGATCTTGTTTATATATGGTTACTTCTTTGTATGGTAGAGTTTTAACTTGTATTTGTGGATGCAGCGACATACTGTGTTCACAGACAATGGTTTTCTGAAGTGTTCCTGAGCACAAGCAGTGATGTCCACTACAGAATCATGTCTGTTTTTAATGCAGTGCTGTCTGATCACGGCCATCCAATATTGGTTTTCGGTCTTGTCCCTTGTGTAGAGAGATTTCTCCAGATTCTCTGAATTTTTAATATTATGTACCATAGATGATGAGATCCCCAAATTCTTTACAATTTTACATTGAGAAACATTCTTAAATTGTTGCACAATTTGCCTGCGTAGTCTTTCACAGAGTGGTGAACCCCTCCCCATCTTTACTTCTGAAAGATTCATTCTCTCCGGGATGCTCTTTTTATACCCAATCTTGTTTACTGACCTGTTGCCAATTAACCTAATTAGTTGTGAGATGTTCCACCAGGTTTTTTTTTTTTGCATTACACAACTTTTCCACTCTTTTGTGGCCCGTCCCAGCCTTTTTAAAACGTGTTGCTGGCATCAAATTCAAAGTGGGCGTATATTTTTCAGGCAACAATAACATTTCTTCATTTCAACATTTGATATGTTGTCTTTGTACTATTTTCTATTGAATATAGGGTTTTAATGATTTGCACATCACTGGATTCTGTTGTTTTGTTTTTTTTACATTTTACACAGTGTCCAAACATTTTTGGAAACGGGGTTGTAATATCCCACAGTGACAAAGTAAAAACACTTTCACAAATAAGTGCCTATTCATGGGTAGTTATCATAGCTTTATGCCTTCTTGGGTATGCCTCTACCAGCTTTGCATACCTGGATTTGGACAGTTTCTCCTATTTGTCCCTCTGGAACATCTCAAGTGCTGTAAAATTGGATGGGGACTGTCTGTAAACTGTGATTTTCAGGTTTTCCCCAGATGTTCAGTGGGGTCAAGTACAGGCTTTGCCTGAGCCACTCATGGACATTCACAGACTTGTCCTGTAGCCACTTTGTCTTGGCTGTGTGTTTTGGTTTGTTGTCATGCTGAAAGATTCACCACAGCCTAAGGTCCTGTATTCTCTGGATCAGGTTTTCTTTCAAAAACCTCTACCTTTTACTCCATTCATCCTTCCCTTAATTCTGACCAGTCTCCCAGTCCCTGCCGCTGATAAGCATCTCAATTGCATGTTGTTCCCACCACCACGCTTAACTGGAAGGATGGTATTGGCCAGGTGATGAGCAGTACCCATGTCTTTGCAAAACGTAGCAATTTCCATTCAGGCCTAATAGTTATTATTTTTTAGTTCAGATCCAGATAATGTTTTTCCTTATGCTCTCAAGTCTTTCAGAGAGCATCTCTTATGCTTTTTACTTTGTAGTGGCATTCGTCTAGCCACTCTACCATAAAGGCCTGGTTGATGAAGTGGTGTAGAGAGGGTTGTCTTTCTGCCAGGTTCTCCCATCTTTGTTGATTAACTCTGAATGACCTTTTTATAACCTTCTCCAGATCTATGCCTTCTATACACAATTCTACCTCTGTGGTCTTCTAAGAGTTCTTTGGAATTCCTGACTTGGCTTTTGCTCTGACGTGCACTGTCACGTGTGGGATCTTACATAGACAGGTCTGTGCGTTTGTCATTCATGTCCAATCAATTAACTATGCCACTGGTAGACTCCAATCAAGTTATACAGACATCTCAAGAAGGATAAATGGAAACAGGATGAATCTGAGCTCAATTTGGAGTGTCATGGCAAACGATCTAAATACCGATGTACATGAGATTTTAGTTTATCCATTTTTAATAAATTGGCACAAATTTCTAAAAATGTGTTTTTACTTGTCATTACGGGTTACTGTATGTATATTTAAGGCAATATATATATATATATATACACCAATCAGCCATAACATTATGAACACCTGCCTAATATTGTCTAGGTCCCCTTTCGCACCAAAACAGCCCTGACCCATCGGGGCATGGACTCCACTAGACCTCTGAAGGTGTGCTGTGGTATCTGGCACCAAGACGTTAGCAGCAGATCCTTTATAAGTCCTGTAAGTTGCGAGGTGGGGCCTCTATGGATCGGACTTGTTTGTGCAGCACATCCCACAGTTGCTCGATTGGATTGAGATCTGGGGAATTTGGAGGCCATGTCAACACCTTGAACTCGTTGTGTTCCTCAAACCATTCCTGAACCATTTTTGCTTTGTGGCAAGGCACATTATCCTGCTGAAAGAGGCTAATGTTTTCAGGGAATACAGTTGCCATGAAAGGGTGCACATGGTCTGCAACAATGCAAATAACATCCACATGAATGGCAGGACCCAAGGTTTCCCAGCAGAACATTGCCCAAAGTATCACACTGCCTCCACCGGCTTGCCTCCTTCCCATAGTGCATCCTAGTGCCATGTGTTCTCCAGGTAAGCGACACACAAACGGCCATCCACGTGATGTAAAAGGAAAGGTGATTCATCAGACCAGACCACCTTCTTCCATTGCTCCGTGGTCCAGTTCTGATGCTCACGTGCCCATTGTAGGCGCTTTCGGCAGTGGACAGGGTCAGCATGGGCACCCTAACTGGTCTGCGGCTACGTGTTGACACCTTTCTATCAGTACCAGCATTAACTTTTTCAGCAAATTGAGCTACAGTAGCACGTCTGTTGGATCGGACCACATGGGCCAGCCTTCGCTCCGCACGTGCATCAATGAGCCTTGGCCGCCCATGACCCTGTCGTCGGTTCACAGCTTTTCCTTCCTTGGACCACTTTTGATAGGTACTGAGTTCTGCAGACCGGGAACAACCCACAAGTGCTCCAGTTTTGGAGATGCTCTGACTCAGCTGTCTAGCCATCTCAATTTGGCCCTTGTCAAAGTCGCTCAGATCCTTACGCTTGCCCATTTTTCCTAATTCTAACACATCAACTTTGAGGACAGAATGTTCACTTGCTGCCTAATATATCCCACCCACTGACAGGTACCATGATAACGAGATTATCAGTGTTATTCACTTCACCTGTCAGTGGTCATAATGTTATGGCTTATCGGTGTATTTTCTGAATGATAAATTACGTCTATAATGCAACAAAATATGAACAAGGTGAAGGAGTCTAAATACTTTCAGAAGCCACTGTATCACAGGGTTTGGAAGGTTTTCCTTTTCATCCTGGACTTTGCTCCTTTACTAATTATTTTTGGTACAAACATACTTCTTAGTACCTACTGTTGACAAGCATAGCCATAACATGATTCTGCCAGCACAGTACTTAAAAATACAACAGCATCTTCACTTCAAATTCCTGGTCTGTTTGTCAAAATGAAAAGGAAGCCTGTGTTAAATTTCTCAAAACCCTATGTCAAGTTTTATGGTGCCATCTTCATTTTCTATGTATGGTGGTCATGGGCAGGGAGTGGGGAGTTGATCAGGAAAAAATATATATAAAAGGAGCAAAGCCCCAAGTAAAACATTTGATGAAAAACTTGCCTCATGTTCAGAAAACCTAATCCTGGCAGTGTTTTATATTTTTGCAAGAGACAGTAATTACCCAAATGTGTACACTGAAGATACACCAGAATGTCTTTCCAAGAGGTGTTGAGTGTTCCTGAGTAATCCATGATTTGGTTTAACATTTCTAAGTCTAGAATATTGCTGTCCATCACTGCACTGTTTCCTAACTAAGTTGGTGCAATTCTGACATAACAATGGCTATAAAGTATTTCCAAAATTATTCAAATCAAATTAAAATTGCTTTAAAAAAAAATGTGTTTGTTTTCTAAAAACAATGTATTTTTTTCTTTAAAATAAAGGTATCAATTATTGACACCCCTAAAGATTTTTATTAACAAAATACACCAAAAATTGAACTTGCATTGACTTTATAAATCGTTAAGTACACTTCAGTATTAAGGAACTGCATTGTGGCCTTGCAGTGTCACTGGGCTATAACAATTAGGAAGCACATGTTTAATGTATATCATTTATGATCATAGTGAAAAGCAAAGGCTTCAAAATCAAGAGACAGTTGGTTGTTGACCTTCATGAATCAGACAATGGGTACCAAAAAAGCTAACAACTGTGGTTTACCAGTTACCACTCCTGGCGTGAACATGCCCGCAGCCCACAAATCAGCATCGCACCAAAGCCCCCCTAAGAAACAGTTGGCAGTGTTGCATCCGTCTGAAAAGCATTTTACAATTTCTGACTTTTCAGTGTCAGTTAAATCTCTTTTTTGGCCCATTTTACCTGAGGTCATGAAGCTGCCTAATAATTATGCACACCTTGATATTAGGTGTTATTTGCTGTTGCCATACCCTCGCTCATTACACCAATACATTTTACCTGAAAATTATTCAATCCAATGAGCATTCAAGTTTATATGGTTTGGAGTTGGAAAATGTGCATAGCAATAATGATACGATCAGAATAATCACTTGCCTAATAATTGTGCACGCAGTGTACAGAGAAGAACCTCAAACCTACTGTATTTTTTTCTTCTATTGGTCATAAGGACCTTGTTAAGGTCAACGGCATCTTGAACTCTACCAAATTACTGGACATATCAGCCAAAAACACGGTTGCCCCTGCCAGGGAGCTTAAACTTGTCCACAAGTGGATCTTCCAGAAAGACAATGAGGCCAAGCACACATCAAAATCAAAACAGATATGGTTAATTGACCGAAAAATCAATACTTAGCAAAAGCCATCTCAGCCTCTGGACTTGATTTACATTGAAAACCTGTGGTATGAATTGAGGAGGACAGTCCATATGCAACGAACGAATGAACAGTAAGTCTTCTCCAATCTCATTTAAAGTATAATGAAATTCTCAGTGCTGTTATGCTTGCAAAAGGAGGGTGCAAAAAGTACTGAAAATAAAGTACCCCCCCGTATAACCCAACAACAGACGTGCTTCCCTAAAACCTGCCTGGGATTAAACAAACTTAATATCCCCATTAAAAATATAATATTACCTCCTCGAATGTTATAGGCTGCAGCTCAGCTTCAGAATATCATAGAGAAGAATCAATAGTTTAGAGCTTGTTAGATATCCCATTTGCCCTCGAACAATGGGAATGTGATATCCTCATTCAGTTCGAGCCCTGGTTTTAACCAAACACCCCAAGCCCGTCCCAAGCACGGAGGTATTTGATCAGTACATCAGAAAGTATTGGAGTATTTGGCTCTACTGACATCTATGGACAGCATATTTGTGTCTATCAAACGGGTAGGCGTACCACTTATTTTTTGGAATAGAAAGATATATGCTCCAATAACACTGCTCAAAAAAATTAAGGGAACACTTAAATCACACATCGGGTCTCGAGGAAGGAAATATATTAAAGATCAAAATCTTTACTGTACATTGTGTAATTAGTTGAGAACAAAATGACCTAACAACAGTCAATGGAAACCAAAAGCACCAACCGATTGAGGCTGGATTCAAACTCACACCAAAAATCTAAGTAAACAATTGAAATCACAGGCTGTTCCAACTTGCGTGAATTTCATCACGGCAACTCAATGTGACTCAGTAGTGTGTAAGGCGCCCACGTGCCTGTATGCACACCCAACATCTGGGCACGCTCCTGATGGGATGGCGGATGGTATCCTGGGGGATCTCCTCCCAGACCTGGATCAGGGAATCAGTGAGCTCCTGGACAGTCTGTGGTACAACTTGACGGCGTTGGATGCACCGATACATAACGTCCCAGAGGTTCTCAACTGGATTCAGGTCTGGGAAACCTGAGAGCCTGTCAACGGCATCAATGCCTTCGTCATCCAGGAACTGCCTACACACTCTGGCCACATGAGGCCGGGCATTGTCCTGCACAAGGAGGAACCCAGGGCCCACTGCACCAGCATAAGTTCTGACGATGGTTCTGAGGATTTCATCCCGGTACCTAACAGCAGTCAGGGTACCATTGGCTAGCATGTGGAGGTCTGTAACCCTCCAAGGATATGCCTCCCCAGACCATCACTGACCCACCGCCAAACCGGACATGCTGCTTGATGTTGCAGGCAGCATAATGTTCACCACGGCGTCTCCAGACTCTTTCATGTCTGTCACATGTGCTCAATGTGAACCTCTCATCTGTGAAGAGAACATGGCGCCAATGGCAGACCTGCCAATTCTGGTGTTCGCTGGCGAATGCCAATCAAGCTGCACAATGCTGGGCTGTGAGCACAGGTCCCGCTAGAGGACGTCAGGCCCTCATGCCACCGTCATTGAGTCTGTTTCTGACAGACTGGTCAGAAACATGCACACCAGTAGCCCGCTGGAGGTCATTTTGTAGTGCTCTAGCAGTGCTCCTCCTGTTCCTCCTCGCACAAAGGAGGAGATACCGATCCTGCTGCAGCGTTGATGCCCTTCTATGGCCCTGTCCAGTTCTCTCGTGTGACAGCCTGTCTCCTGGTATTTCCTTCATGCTCTTGAAACTGTACTGGGGGACACAGCAAACCTTCTTGCGACGGCAGCTCCTGCAGGAGCTGGACAGCCTGTGCAACCTGAATGGGCGGCAGGTACTGCCTCATGCTATCAGTAGTGACAAGGACACTAGCAAAACACAAAACTAGAGAAGAATCAGTCAGGAAGGATAAGGAGAGAGCAATTGTCTGTGGCCAACACCTGCAAAACCATTCCCTTTTGGGGGTTGTCTTGCTGTTGCCTCTCCAGTGCACCGGATACCACTTTCATTTGCACCAAACAGGTGACATTCGCTTATGCTTCCTAACTGGACAGATTGACATCACTGAAGTTTAACTGACTTGGTGTTATACAGTGATGATTATGTGCTCCCTTGATTTTTTTGATATATGTAATTCTATGATTATGCCCATAAAAAATGTAGGGGCACGCGTGCACATATGGGAGGTCCCTTACCAGGCAAAAGGGAATTTTACTTACAATGTTGCTATTACTTCACAGCCAACTATCTATAGTAGGAAACCAAACTTTTTAATTAATAATATGCCGCCTGTCATCCCACATGGCACAATCCCATAATTGTTACAATTACAATAAAAATAGCACTACTATATAACATATTTAATGTATATTTTAATATTCCCGTAGAACTGTAAAAAAGAGTGAGTTCATTTGAGCTTTAGAAACAAGTGCTTTCATAAATGCATGGCTGGCCTCATTTCGCTGGAGCAGTGGAGAGCTTTATGTCAATGACCCAGCCTTACCAAATTTAGTTTATTTACATATCGAATTTGATTGTCCAACATCAGTTTCAGCATTTATTTATTCCACCTAGAATGGCCTCTGGCTTCCGAGGATAGTGGGAGTGAACTACGGGAGAAGACTGAATGGGGTGAGGGTGGGAACTGCAGCAACGCTACGAGCTGGTGGCTGGGGTGCCGCCGATCAGGGGCACTGGAGGGCGTCAGCCAATTGTCACGCTGGAGGGAGGCAGCATATTGTGAAAATGCTGCCTCGAATTCAAGTGCTGGCTTCTGCCTAGGCTTCTGCCTAATCTTGCCTAATGGGAGGGCTGGCCCTGAGTCTGTATAAGTGGTGTTTAGGGGTATAGACTAACTATTCACTGTACTACCGGGCACTTTGGGCCGGCTTCCCGGACATAGATTTAGCCTAGTCCTGGACCCCAATAAATGCTTTTCATTTTTCATTGACCTTGCTTTTTAGTCCAGGATAACACAGGATTATCTGTTCCCCATAGTATCTCCCCTTCATGTGTATGGCAAGAGAAACTCTCGAGTAACATAACAAAAACTCTGCAATAGAATTCTCATCTGTCATTCTTTCTTGTTGTGCATATCCCTCCCCAAGCTGATACTAAGCTGGCATTTGAGGGATTACACAGAACTGAAGAAAATAGTTGTACCCATTAAGGACACTTTTGTGCTGGCCTGAGATTTTAACAAAAGGAATTTTAGGAAGGTGCTCCCAAAATGTCACAAATTTCACACTCTCCTGTGTGACAAGTTAAGAGAAAAAGCATGATCATCATTACACCCCCCACCCCCTTGGCAAGTCAGACCATGCCTCTGTTCTGCTCATTCTTGTCTGTTCTCAAGCAAAAGCCAAAGCAGGAAGCACCAGTGGTTTTAAGCAAAACATTATCTCCTTTATTCTTCCCCACAGTATCTATCCATAAAGCATACATGCCTGACAATATATCTTTAAAAAAAGTATTGGAATGCCAGTTTCTATGCAATACTGAAAGTATGTTAAAATGCATATAACAACTGTAAGGCACGAAAGACATGGCTGAGTACAAACTATGATTTTTGCAAAGCAACAAAGATAATGAGCAGTATAAGGCTAAATTAAGAGCCTCAACTCAATGGTTTAGACAGCAGAAGGTGGCAGGGTTTCAGATGACAACATCTTATGAAGGGGAAGCCAGCTACATCACAGACACCGACACGTCGATACCACAAACTCTAAGTCTTCACACATCAAGGAAAACAACATATAGACTGGCAAGAACCACCATTGCCAATGTAGAAAGTTAGATCATAATCTCCATAGGACTTTCAAGCATGTTGACCCTTTACAAGTGTTGACCCGCAGAGCACGGACAGACCCTTTACACGGGGGCCCCTCAATAGTGCATGTTCAGCCCCCCACTGTGTTTACCCCATGATTTCGTGGCCACATGCGGCTCCAACTCAATCATAACGGATTCTGACATGACAGCGGTAGGCCGGATTTCGAGCGATGACAAGACTGCCTTCAGGGAAAAAGTTTTGTGCACAACACAAAGGCCCTGAAATGGTCCAACTATACCAACACATAGGTACATTTTTACCTGTGGCAACTGTGTAAATCTGTCATGTTCCCAAGCACCCTCACAAATTCCTACAGATGCACCATCGAGAGCATGCTCTCAGGCTGCACCAGTGTCTAGTACAGCAACTGGCCGCTATTAACTTCAGAGGGTGGTGAGGTGAGCTCAGTAGGCCACTACGGGCCTACAGCTTGCCCTCCAGGACAGTTACTTCACACAGTGTCACAGAAAGACAACAAGGACTTCAGCCAACCGAGCCAATAGTAACCAGGACAGAGAGAATCAGCACAAGTTTATAACCTCAGATTGTTAAACTAGCATCCTATCTAGAATACACTCTTATCTGCTCCGTAGAGCCCTTAAATCACTCACACCTTTTTACAATCATAGTCTCTCACGCACACCCGCGCTCTCTCACGCACACCCACCTTCCACGTGCACACCCACATTCCACGTACACACCCACATTCCA
>JACXGI010001029.1:0-71692 GCA_016801175.1 Esox masquinongy | reverse complement strand
TAGCTGTTATAGTAAGCCTAAAATAAAATTGTTTACATTGCAACTATTTCTGGTGGATTTTCAAAGTATGCATCCGTGCATGATTTTTGGGGTAATATCAGCTAGATAAAAACCCCTTGGGCAATAAAAGAGTTAGTTATCGTCACCTATATTGATAGATACTGTATCAATGTCATTCACGAATGAAAGAAAAACAAATTTTTTTGTACTATGAAATAGTTTTAGCTGTGTTAAGTTCATATTCAGTCTCTCTAGCAATTGCTCAAATCTTATGACTATTCCAAGTAGTAAGTTAGGTACTAGTAAGCCTATTACTGGCTAATAAGCTGTTAAAATGGCCAGTGGCAAAAGCCATTCATTTCATAGATGCTATTTGTGGTGGAGGTAAACTTAATAAGAAACGTTAGACAGTTTAACACAATGCTTAATGGTGTCTAGCGAAATACTGAAACTTGGCATGATGTTAATGTGTGACAAAATGATCTAATGTCGAGATGCTATACCGACACTGGGCAAATATATAGCACTCTGGTGGGAGACCTGGGTTTGAATCCAGTGAGGGCAATAACATTTCACTTTTAATTGCGGGCCAACTGAACTAGGCTTGCTTGGTTCCTTTTCTGGTTTCAGCTGTGCCAGTCGTTTGTTTTATACCCCATCATTTTCATCCATCTGCTATGTGGATTTTGCAACCAGTAAATGACAACTTGCTCTAACATTACCAATCATTATTAAGACAAAGGCATTAGTAGATTTCTTTGCAGAAAGAAAAGTTGCTGGAGGCATTAGGCATCATTACCAAACCAAAGTAGTATGTTACATAGTACATGTTTTATTCTACAGGACCATTAATAGATATAACTGAACTGCTGAGGGAATATCCACTGCTGAGTTTATCGGACTGTCTTATTTGACTAATTCAGTACAGTTAGTCTGAGTCATTCAGTGGAGACTTTAGGGTGGATGCTGTGGTGAGTGATAGAAGAGATACTATAAAATCATCCTCTAAACCTGTTTAGTTGTATTACCATGCTCTGTGTCTAATAGTAGTTCCACAGACTTGGTCATCCCAAGATTAAACCAACTTTTGCAATTCTCAAATTGTGATACTCAGATCCTCAGTTTTTTTTTTACCCCTCAGGCAGATGGGGGCAAAACACACAAGTAATTTTCCAGGCAGGTTCATTTCAGCTTCAGTTTACTAAAACTTCTTAGTTATTGTCCGGATAGTGATATGGGTATTCTCGGGTATGTAGTTATGTTAGAGAACTTTTGCCTGACTTTCAACTTGAAACTCAACAACCGTTTGTTTTAATTCTCGCCCTACCTGATCTTAATTTATATTAAATTTTGGCATACCCAGATCAACTTATAAATGGTATACCACATTCATCATCATTTTGACAGATGACTAAGTGAGATTGGCAAATTTTTTCAATGCCCAGGTGTGTAGACTTAGGAGGGGACGGGGGGTCATGACACCCCCAATATTACAGACAGGTCAATGTGACCCCACTGGAAAAAAGTAAAAATCCTGGGATCCATTGACCCCGACCCCCCCAATAAACAATACAAACCTACGACGTTGTTCATCTCATATTTTTAGTACTTAAGAGTGCCTAATGACTCATATAAATAAAAATAATTTAATAGAAGTATCTAATAGAAGTATCTTCTTTTAGATTTGATTCTAAATAATTTCACTAATGGTGACTCACTTGTTTTTGAGAAAAATATTTCAGAAGATTTTTTTAAACAAAAACAAACAATTCTTAAAACTTTAGATTTTTGGGATCCTTTTTTAATTGAAAGTTCAAGCTGATAAACAACAGCTTTTCTTTTGCTAATCTTTCCCAAGTGCCTAAAACTTCTAAAGGGTACTGTATAGGCTGTTCCATATTTGAGTATCATGGAATTAATAGATATCAACTACTATTGGTATGAATTGTCCAGGGCATTTATCTAACACTTTAAAAGTGTTGTTTTTTTCCTGGGCATTACCCTCAGACACCCCGCTCTTGAATAGGCAGTCATGGTTTTATGCCCATCTGAAATGAAAGCTTTCAGCTATACCTACTTAGATCTTGTAAAGTAGCAATGGACAAAAAAACAAACATGAAAAGTAGCTATTCGTGTTAGGGAGTAGTGAACTAGATGCAGTTCAAGCAGTAATTTGACTACATATACAAAGTCAGGTGGTAATGAAATTCAATTCTAGACAGGGTTTGTCGTAGTTACACCAATTGGTGTAGCTACTTACTAGAACTATTTTGTACTCCTTTTGGATATATTAAAGACAATATGATTGAAATAGGAAATTATTTTCATAATTGTCACAAGACACATTCAAAAATGTTTGCATTTAATAGTCACCGTCTGTTAAATTTACTATGTTAAAATACCTCCCCAAAGTGATAATGTCTTACAATGTGTTCTGTAACATTGCAAATTTAAATTGGGTAAAAATAATTTTGTTAACTTAGTCAAACAAACTTCTGTTTTGCTTTCACTTGTTCTGGTGACAAGTTATTGGTACCAACTCAGTGTCTTCCATAACACTGAAAGGTGAGTGGCAAATCATAAACGCTAGTAGATGGATCAAGATCATTGGTGTGCAATCAGAATCTCTACTAACCCCTCTACTGCAGGTGTGCGGGACTGTCGCACAGGTGGGCGAGAGGGGCGTTCCAGTTCAGGCTCTAAAGGCTCTGTGCCTCCCACAGGGGCCACAGGCGCTTCAGAAGGGCCTTCTATGTCATCCTCCACTAAATCACTGTCTGTGGCAGCCTGTAGGTGGCTTTGGTCAGACTCCGAAGTAGGGGGGGGGTCCGAGAGTAGGGCAGACCGTTCCATAAACAGCAGCTGCCACAGCTTGGAGGGACAGCAGAACAGTAAATTCAAATTATATTTTGGGCAAGGACAGAAGGTTAGAAAAAAACTTACACATACCTCTGAAAAGAGTGTGCCCGCATCATCACTTGTCTCTGCTGCACTGCTGTTCTCCAAGAGACTGAAACAGAAAGCTTACCTCATCAACACATTTCAATTAACCGATTTTACATTAATACATTTCAGAAAAATGCAAATACACCCCTGAATGATGGAGGGAGTCATTGCTGCCAGGAAATTGAATCCTTGTTAAAGCATACCAACAATGCCCATGGGCCTCTCATGAGGCGTTGCAAATTGGCTCAACATCTTCTGAGCTTGGTTCACTTGGTGTTGGACAAGGGTTGCCTTGCCTGGTCACACTTTAGTGCCTTCTGGTGGTAAGATGAATTCTAACTGTTGGCCAGGGAATGCATTCTCCTCCTAGGATGTATGTGTTAGGGAGTAGGCTACTTCCTGGTTGAGCAAGCCAGCAGTGTGATTAAGATTCAATTCACCCAGTCATCAGAAGCAGAACAGCTTGGCGAGATATACTTTGGAGGACATGTCTCAAACTTCGACTCTCCCGAGCCTGCCATTGTTGTGCCATAAGCACGAATTGGGTTTATTTAGAGAAAAATTGGGTAAAATTGTGGTTAATTTGTTTAAATAAAATGCAAATACAATATTCTTTAAAGTGATGGATTTAACTGAATACATCTATTTTACAGTACATCAGATGTTTAAGAAACTTCATTGGCAATTGTAAGATGATATTTAAAATACTGCATTGATATCGATATACAAGTCTACTGAAAGCACCGATCGTAAGCAAAAGAAACAACATTTTACCTGGAGTCCTCGGTCACCTCTTCTATGAAATCGGACTCACACCTGGGGCATATGAATTCCTTGATAACGAATAAATATACATTTCAAAACTTGACAATGAAAAAGAAACACATGTCAATGTAAAAATATAATAAAAAAACGGTCAGCTGCTTTAATAACGTGCTGGTGGTGTGACCCTGCAACAGCACCCACGACCCATCCCAACCAATCCCCCATGTTCCCCACATGCAGTTGACAGTTGCGATTACAAGCTGGCGACGCTAGTGCTTCTAAATATGGCAACGACTCATACTCGAAACTTGGATAATCAGATATATTCGCAACAACAAATCTAACGAAGCAGTATCCAATGCAACATATAACGGTTTTATTGCAGCTAGTAACGACACCATTCTATTGGTCACATTCAGTTTCAGATTTGTTATTTTGTCTTTCAGTGTATTTCGGGAGGTATTGCCAAACAAACTAATATACATCAACCAACGCAATTATGTGCATTAAAATAGAAACGGCCAGACAGAAAAAGGAGGACAGCTACTTGTGCCAACTCACCGGGAGTTTAGGGTCAATTTCACCTTTACAGCAGTGACAGAAAAAACGGTGTTGTGGTGCCGCGGCAGCCTCCGCCATCTTCACCGTAGCAGTTTGACGTCGGTGGTAGCTCTAACCCACGGAAGGCGTAGGGGCTCTTTTCGAAGGGGTCAAGTCAGTCCAGTAGCATTGTCTATACTTTTTATTTTAAATTACACACAAAATATCAAGTTGGCTTACAAATATTTAAAATGACATTCATTTTGTATAAAGCAAATTACGCTTATTGCTCTAAACTAAAATCGGTGTTATATAGGCTACTCTAATATCAAGTGCTACTATTTGAAATGATCGCAGCTATCTAATGATGTGGCAATATGTTATACATTAGACTAAAGGTTACCTGTCAACAATTATCACGTCATTTAAAAAAATCAGTAAAACTAACAAGTAAACAGGCTCAATAGGCTGACTTAGCCTACTATTAAAATACGTTGATAAGTTGTAAAGTAAAAAACTAAAATAATTACAGACATTACCCAGAATAAGATTATGATGTAATAGGTACTGGTTTTGAGGATTTCAGAACATCGTTATAAACATAGTTGTATTGCATTGTCATCATCCATTGCTGGCGCCATGCTGATCATATTTTGATAGTTCTACGATATTCAAAAAATATAAAAAAAGCTTTTGGGGGATTTTTAACCAGAACATAACGACTGAGAATAGGGTCACATTCATCTTTCATCTGTTCTATTAATCTTTGTACATTCCATACAAAGTTGAATTACATGCTTGTCATATTGATCTCAGTAGTAATAGGCCTACATTATCTCAAGCTACTAAAAATAATGACCAATTATTAGACAGGTGACCAAAGGAGTTGAAACGATGAAGCATATCCAATGATTTTAATAAAACCAAGAACTATAATGACGAGCATGAAAACCACATTTCACAAACATAAAACAATAATATTACAAACAGAAACAACATTTTCTTTCTCAGTTATAATGTTGACAAATATTGTTAGTAGGCAGGCATTCTCATTTGGAGTATCAAAACAAATGATTTGTTAAGAGCTCACTAGCAAAAACAGCATTGGCCACAGATAATTAACCGCCAAATGGTTCGGTTAAGTGTTAAATATGCAGCATCACCTCAGTGCATCCATCAAACTTATGTCCTGCCCCTTTGCCAAAACGTTCACTCAGGTAATGCCCCCCAACAGCCTCCCCGATTGTATAACCTCCAGAGGCTAATTCAATAACCCACAGCCATTTTGTATCTTAATCTTTTCTCTGGTAGTTATTGGCAGATGTTTTGTTTCTCTGTAATTTCCAAAAAGACATTAAAACCCCTCTTGTTACCATTCCACATAACAGTATTGTGTCGTTATTTTATACTGTACACCCTTACACATAACCCTCAATATCTCACTCTCTATCCCTTGCCCTACCCCTCTCTATCGAGCTGCCCCAGTAAAAGCCCCCTGGGCAGCTGAAGCAGTGGCGTTGGCAGCTGCCTGCCGTACAGCCTGATTGGACATCACTCCAGTGGCAAACTCAGCCTGAGCCTTGACGAAGCTGGCACCGGTCTGCCTGTACAGAGAGTGAACCTGAAGAGGAAAGGAAGATAAGCTTTGATACAGGATAACCTACCTCAATGCTGACAAAAACAACACTGAAAAATACTCTGCATATTGTTTTTTTCTCTTTTGTGTGGATATTATGAATGTATTTAACAGTGTTGGGTGCATTTTAGATTGAAGGTAGTCAATTCAGAAAGTCAACAGAAAAAACAACAACATATGCTTTACCTTATCAGAGTAGTAGTCACTGAAAAAAGGGTATTTTTAAATTATTGAAACGGAATTTCAGTTTGCTTCACGACTCGACTGCCTTTATTTAAAAAATTACCCAGACCCCCCTGGTATTCTGACATAATGGGTCAAGGTGGAAAAAGCTGTCAGAAGATTTTACCCCCTCCTTTTTTGTTTACCCCTAACCAATTCCTTCCATCTTGTAATTCATTCCAAGCGATTGCCAACCCATCTACTGTAATTATTCCACACTCTCCTGATAGGCTCTAGCATACAATGCCCTTAAGCCTGGTTCAATTCCCTTCCCTTGTATGCCTTCAATTCAGTTTACCCTCTTCAGCATGATGACCCCCATGGCAGCCTGGGCAGTGAATAGGACGGCGTTGAGCATCATGATCACACCAACAGGCACGCTTGTCTTCAGAGCAGCCAGAGTGACAATCCAGCCACTGAGGAGAAAGAAGAAACGGGGAGAGGAGTGTCACACCGTCTCAAAAGAGAGAAGACAAAGAAAGACAGAGCATGTGAAAGACTGGCGTAAAAAATGAACCGCATCAGAGATGTAATGCTGTAACAGTAAAGCTCCATAGTAACCATGACCTTGTCAGTTGTAAGACATTGGTTGTGTTGTTTGCAGCACGTACCTGAAACCCCAACCAGGAATGCCGATTGTCATGATGACGTAGACGATCACTTGGATGAAGAAAATGAAGAAGAAGGCAAAGAAGTTGAAGGAGCTGTCGCTCCTGAAAAGGGGGAGGAAAAAAAGCCATTTGTTGGTTCACTATAAACTGACAGGAACAAATCTGAACAGATCATGTGTGTGGGAGGGTACGAACCTGAAGGCTTTGTATACGGGTCTGTACCAACACACGAAAGAACAAGGAGTGAAGAGGAGGACCCAGAGAATAGCCAGCCCCAGCCCAACACCACCAGCTGGGTCCACACAGAACAGACTCAGGCAGGAAATTAAATTGAAGGCCAGCGTGCAGGCTGTGACTGGAAGACGGAGAGAAATAGGGATGTAGTGAGAGACAGAGAGGGAAGAGTAGATGAAAGGTGAAAAAGAGAAGCATTAGAGACACACACGAGATGGAGGGATACACAGTGCAGTCCATAATTCTTTGGACAGTTGCACACATTTTGTAGTTTGTTTTGTAGTCTGTCACTTTGGATTGGAAATCATACAATGGTGATGGGGTTTAAGTACAGACTGACAGCGTTAATGAGGTTATTATCATCCATTTTGATTGTAGCATGTTTTGTACAAAGTACCATTTAACGGTACCAAAACCTCAGAGAGGGTCTAAGAATAGACATAAATCTGAATATATTTCTATATATTATAATTTTTTTTGTCTAAATTGTAATGATCTTCCTATTGAATTTCTTCAGTTTGTGTTAGAAAAAGAAGGGTTAATTTCCAAGAGAAAAAAATATCTAATCAAAATTTCTCTTTGGTAGTATCTTGGTAGAAATAATCAAGCTGGGCTCAATGCTCACTGGCTAGGCCCTCAGGCTTGGAATAAAAAGCACCACCCAACTTCATTGACTTAAATTTGAGCAGTATTTTGGAATGACAGTAGAATCAACCAATCACAAATTGTCTTGTAATAGGTGGGACCATTGTATTGTGCCTCAAGGCCGTCTAGAGGGCCTAAGTATAGGCCACTTATTCAGAGCCAATAGCGAGCCTGATCTTGTTTTCTCATGCTTGAGCCTAGCTAGCTGCCTAGTTTTTTGCAGTGACGATTTTATTTTCGAATTTAAAATCAAAAGACAAGCAATATGAATCTGCCATAATCTGTTTCATAAAAGAAGTACAGGAGAATGGACTTCATTTTTAAACGATAATCATAGTGGAGTGGACTTTTTGTTTTCCTCTACAGCAGACCTGGGCAAGATAAGGCGCCCGGGCCGGACAGAGTTAGCTATGTTGTATGTTTTTTAGGCATGTTGGTTAAAAAAGTAATCTGGCCCACGATGCACTCTGGCATTTTCAGTGTGGCCCCCCCAGTGAAAAATATTGCCCACCCCTGCTCTACAGCTTGCTTTTTGTTGCTACCTCGTTCATATAATTTTGAATGCAATGTGTAAAATATTATTTCAACTTTAGATCACTGGTTACATGGCAAAAGCAAAGATTATGACGTTGCAATTAGATGTACTGGGGACATTTTGTTAAAAATTATGAAGCATTTTTTGATTGTTGCATACTGGACATCGAATACTGCGCAACCTTTTTCTCTCTGACAGCATTTACTGTCCGTGGTCTTGAAACAATGTGAGTAGCTGTGCGGTTGAATTTATTCCGCCACTATTTGGGTGTTTTGGCAAATGATTCTTTGAAATGACTACTTGAATATCTGCTTTAGATATTTGGAACCGTTGGGTACGTTTGATGCTTCTGTGAGTCACAGCCGAGGCATGGCTTAGGACCGTTTGACTGTCATAAAATAATTGATTCTCCTACATAGGTCTGTAAAAAAAAAAAAGGTCTCAAGTTATGCTCTGTATACACAGGCATCCAAGTTCTCGATCTATATGTATGATGTCAGATCTTCTACAACTGAGGGCCTAGCTCCAATAGTCACGGTTCGCCACTGATCAGGCATCTGTGTTGGTTTGCATCAAGGGTGTACGCAAATGAGAAATTTCAATGTCTAGTCTTGACACTAGGCTTTGCATTTGGAGTTGATTGCTGCTGTCCAAAGTAGTGTCAGTGCAAGTCAGTCTGGACATCATGATGCATACAAATCTGACTAAAGTGATAAGAGATGTAGCCAAAACCAGAGTGATGGAAAGTGTGGAAGGAAAAAAAGGAGGAAGGGGGGCAGTGAGAGTACATTTTTCATACGATTGAATTTAGTTTTTTTATACTATGAATAATTTCAGTAACGTTTTTCTTTTCTTACAGTCAATACATGAGCTCAATTTGGCTACATAAACTACTACCGGTATTAATAGTAATAGGCTACTGTTAAAAAGGTTTAATGATTAGTTATTGACCAACCGTAAAAAATGCTGTCCTTTTTTAAAGTTCGAGGCGCAAAAGATACTGACACGCTTCACTTGTTGTATTAATAAAACATACGCTAACTATCACGCAATAGGTGGTGTGTAAACCATTTATTTACATAATTATTCAGAAGCTCTCAAAAGTTTGACAAACTATGAATTCCGATTCTTGCATATTTAGTAATGGACAAACACGATCAGTGAAAATAGATTTTTGAAGATTACATTGAGCTTTTTTCTCAAAAGCAATTCCTGAGGGGGTCACCAAAAGTAGTGCTGTAATACTGTTTTTGTTTGCGCCATAGGTTTGCTCGCTACTGTAGCTCTGCAAATTCAGCTATTGTGTGTGTGAACCCTACCAACATGAAATAACCTGACTGGATTAACGTGCATTGAGTGCCTTTCAGATGGTTGACACGAACACAGTCACCCTGCCAGCTAGGGAACACAACATACATTGCATTGCAAGCTTCTCATTGACTCGATTTCAAACAAGCTGCAAACACTGGTTGATGTTACTGTAGCTAGGTAGCAAATGTCAGCTAACCGAGTAAATAAAAGCACGGTCTGACCAGTGATCATACGCTTCAGGGACCACTCTAGCCTGATCACACTGGTGTGATCGTATGCGTCAAAGGGTTGAATACCCTTTATAGAAAAATAGCAACAAAAAAATATTAGCCCCCTCTCCATTTTTAACTGCCCCCTCTGTCACTTCGTCCTGGCGCCAGGCCTGGACAGAAGGGAGAAGTTTTTAGGAGAATGGAGATGATAAGATGGAGAGAGATGGGGGGAGAGAGAAAAAGTGTTGTGGCACCGTGAGACATGGGTGGGGCCTAACAGTATAGGCATGGAGGAGAGAGAAAAAGACACAGAAATATGATACCATGGGCCTTCAGACACAACACCAGGTAAGGGAACTTCACCCAAACACTAGGTTGAATTATTCCTATTCCTAAGTCATCTCACCTTCTTGTCATTCCCACCACCTGACTGCAACTTATTAATAGCCATGTACACTTCTGTATGACACAAAGTTAGTTCTTAGGTTCCCACTCTACAATTACAGCCCAGACAAAGCTGTGGAGGAATCCTCAAACTGAACGATCAATTAATTACTGCCAGCTTGCCAAAATTGAATGTGTTATGTCCCTTTGTTTAAGCAATCCTAAATTTGTTCAGAAGTAAAAAACAAAAATCAATATTCTTTCCTTTTCCCCCTGGACATACATCTGTAATGTCCCTACGTGAAGTACGGACTTTCAAGTGCAGATTCAATTATAAAGGCATGTTTTGTTTCAAATCCTCAAAGTAGTAGAATGATTAATAGATGGCAAAAAGAAAAGTACAGGAAAAACACAGTAAAACATGCATCCTATTGTATACGCAACAAGGCAGTATTGTAATACTGCAAAGATACATGTGAAAGAAAATGTAGGGCCTAAAGCCTTTTGTTGGGAAAACAATTCACTAACTGTCTGCTTTGGTCAAACATGGTGGTGGATAGATGTTTTGATCAGCGGGTGGTAGGTTCCGCAGCTACGGTGATGGCTGGACCTTGGTATGGGTATGCTTGATAATGGCACAGACTATGAAGTTCCACACAGGCAATACCCTAGAGGGAAAACCGTAATTCAAATAGTATACAAAGTAGTACGTTTTTACAAAATGTCTTCACTTGTTTACATAGTTTGTTTAGTAATCTAACATTTTGCTTCCTAATTTCTCCAAAGATAGAGCTGTGACCATAGTGTTTTAAATATCAGGACAGACACTTCAAACTAAGGTAAATGCACCACATGAAAATTAGGAGAACCAATCAGTCAAAAGTATTTTATAAGGCCCATTTTACATCAGCAGTTGTCACACACTGCTTTTACAGATACCAGAGAACCAGAGACTGTTTTAAGCTGAGTGAGAGGGAGCCTTTTGGGCATAGGGGGTCCTTATGGTAATGCAGATCTGTCTCATTCCAGAAAAACATTTGCCAGGCATGCTGAATATAGATTTAGGTTGTCAGAAAAATCCTCAGAGTAATCACAACACCAAGTAAGCCTAGCTCAGGGTTTAAGAAGTTTAATGTCAAGGATCCTCAGATATTGAGCCCCAACTAGGATTGCACAGTTTGGATAAAATATTGAATTGTAATAATCAAACAGTTACGTTTAAACCGCTCACTTCTAAAATGAGATCAAAGAAATCATAGCCTACATAATGTGCTAGCTGAATAAAAAATGAGTTTGTTAAAAGTGCTTTTAAAGCTTTTAACACTTGTTCACGATTTCAGCCTGTGTCTAAAACAATGTAGAATATACTAATTTAATACAAAGGTATTTACTATGTTTCCTTCGTTGCCAGTAGTTAAACATTCTCAACACTCAACAATATTTTATCCCATTTAAAACGTTTACAGACCTGACTTTGAAGCTGAAACTCTAAATAACCATGTTGTTCTGTATGTTGGACAATATCTCTGTACTACTTGCACTATTTGAAGCAGACCACTTCACTAGCAGTTGCAGTGTGAACTCCAACAGTGGAAAAAAAAATGTATTTGATTAACATTATAACCAAGTACTTGGATAAAACTATGTAAAAAGCCAAAAAACAAAAACTAATTCTCACTTAAGTACAATATATCTCTTGCAAAATTAATCGCAATATTATTAAACATTTTCCAGGTGGCCTATATACTACTGTGCATTGTGGTTTACAATTAAGGAATTATTCCAGGTATGAAAGTAAACAACAAAAATACTTACAAAATCGCTAAGGCAGACTTTTTAAAGACCTGAATGAGTTGTTACAGATTAAGAGATGGACAGACAGCCAGGCAGACAAACAGGAAGACTTACACATCCAGTAGTAATACATGATGGAGACAGTGCGTTGGAAGGTCTGGCTGATCTCCATATTGATGTCTTGGAAAAAGCATGGTCCCACAGGGCAGAATGATGGCAGGGGAGGCCAGTTATTCTGACGAGCTGACAAAGAGATGGGAGAAGAGGCACTTCAAACAATTCAGTAATAATATTCAGTGGCTCAAACTGTACACTAACATGTAGACATGTGTACACTACCATGCAAGCACAAATGTGTTAATAGACATTTTAGGTCTCTGCATGTGCCAACCATTGTAATAATTCATCCAAATTTGTAAAAAATATGCATAGCAAGTCCAGAGAAATCGCCTGACTCACATGAACAGACACACGCACAAATGAATTAACAAACAGACGAAACCCGTTGCATTGCAACAATTTTTGTGGGGGACAAACGGAAAAGGGGTTTCAGAAAAGATTTTCCACAAAAAAAATTACACTTTTTTTTTTTTTTTTTTTAAATAAATCGGCATGAAAAAACACATGAAAACATTATTGAAGACCCTTGCTAAATAATATCAACACTGAAATACAGTTAGGTCCAGAAATATTTGGACACTGACACAATTTTGTCTCTGTACGCTACCATAATGGAATTGAAATAAAACAACCGAGATGCAACTGAAATGCAGACTGAGCTTTAATTCAAGGGGTTGAAATGTTCATTTTTAATACTGTGTTGAGAATCCTTTGCAGGCAATGACTGCTTGAAGTGTGGAATGCATGGACGTCACCAAATGCTGGGTTTCCTCCTTTGTGATGCTTTGCCAGGCCTTTACTGCAGCTGTCTTCAGTTGTTGTTTGTTCTTGGGTCTTTCTGTCTTAAGTTGTCTTCAGCAAGTGGAATGCATGCTCGATCATGTTGAGATCAGGTGATTGACTGGGCCATTGCAGAATATAGCACTTTGCCTTAAAAACTCCTGGGTTGCTTTCACAGTATGTTTTAGGTCATTGTCAATCTGTAAAGTGAAGTGCCGTCCAAGCAACTTCGCTGAATTTGGCTGAATCTGAGCAGACAATATATCCCTATACACTTCAGAATTCATCCCGCTGCTTCTGTCTTCTGTCACATCATCAATAAACACTAGTGACCCAGTGCCATTGGAAGCCATGCATGGCCATGCCATCACTGCCTCTACTGTGCTTTACAGATGATATGCTTCGATCATGAGCTGTTCCAAGCCTTCTCCTTACTTTTTTCTTCCCCTCATTCTGGTACAGTTGATCATAGTTCCATCTGCCCAAAGAAAGCTTTTCCAGAACTGGGTTGGCTTTTTTAGATGTTTTTTGGCAAAATCTGGCCTTTCTTTTCTCGAGCCTTATGAATGTTTTGCACCTTTTGGTGAACCCTCTGTATTTGCTCTTGTGAAGTCTTCTCTTTATGGTAGACTTGGATAATGATATGCCTACCTCCTGTAGAGTGTTCTTCACTTGGCTTGATGTTGTGAAGGGGTTTTTCTATACCATGGAATGGATCCTACAATCATCCATCACTGTTGTCTTCCGTGGACGTCCAGGCCTTTTTGTGTTGCAGAGCTCACCAGTGCATTCTTTTTTTCTCAGAATGTACCGAACTGTTGATTAGGCCACTCCTAATGTTCCTGCTATCTCTGATGGATTTTTTTGTCTGAGTGATTTCTAGGTCAGTGAGATGTGTTTCACACATAACAAGCCTGGAGGAGCAAGGATTATTTTTTGCGCACCAAAAAGCGCACACGTCACCAAAAAGCGCACACGTCACTGTGTGTACTGAAGGGCTAGTAAGATCTGAAAAAGGATGTAGTTATGTTTTGTTTCATTTTGCTAAGACAAGTCAATTTTATATGTAGTCATGGTTGTCCTTGATTATTAGAGCCATTTGATGTCTTTGCAATGTATCAGCAGATATATTGATAAATGTACAATGTGTTAAGACTTTTCTGCTTTCTAAAAGACTACAACTCTAAAGCCGTAACTTCCTGCTCTGCCATAGCTCCCCATTCCTCACCACTCAACGGGTTCTTTAAATCTGCAGTAGACTGGATACTGCTAGCTAGCTAACTTTAGCAGCACAAAGGATTCATTTTCTAAAGGGATCATACATCGCGATTGTGAACCATACATGTTTGAACTGAAGTAGGCTTCTGTACGGATTTGAAAGACATTGGTAATTGGATGTTATGGGACTTTTTTCTGCCTGGTTAAATGTGTTTAACGCATTGTGAAAAATGTATTTCCTAACCGCATTTGGACTACAGCAGTTTAACTATAACAACACGGTAAATAAGTAAGATAACTGTATTGATGTTTTTCCCAATGGAAAAAGTCATTTCTACTGGTAAATGTGTTAACTGCATTACTGGCAGTGGTACAAAGCAAACAAAACACAAAAGAACATTTTTCTGCATTAAATTGGAATTACAACAGACAGGGACAGAACACCACATGGGCATGATCAACGCTGGTGCTTGAAATTCATCAATATCTAGTTTAAAAGCGTACTTTTCCACTTCTAAAAATGATTGCTGTCTCCATTTGCCATTTTATTGGGGAGGTGGTATCTACGTTCGCTATGAATTCTGGAACTTTTTTTATTTTACGGACTGACCAATACAGAGGAAGTATTCCACCACGAAATTCAACTTTGCTCATTCTAGATTGGGCTAAGGAGACCCAGCGTTTTGATGACACCAATGTCTCATTGCTAACATTAGTAACTGGTACATTAAGTAGTTGTGCTATGGTGAAATACCTTTTTGACTTGTCAAAGTAACATTTACTGCAACTGTATTTACAGAAACCTATATGGTTAGGTTTCTTTCACCAAAGATTGAGTTCCAACAGCAGCTTAACCTTTGTAACTGCTTAAAATGTCAGACTTGAATTGATTACAGTAAGGTTAGCTGAAGTTTAATTTAGCTTTTTTTGTTAAGAATACATTACAATACTGGGCTGGCACTGCCACTGGTGGATTGAGAGCGAAGAGGCTACGATTAAGCAGGTAAATGTTGACTGAAATACTACCGGACACATGTTACACAGGAAAAAAAAAAACAGTTAAAAACAACTGTATCCTGTGTAAAGTAAACATTACTGACGTTTCTTACCTGTGAGGAAGTGTTTACCACACACTGACACGTTTGCTTGGTTCGACAGGTAATCGGAGGTATAACCACGTCTAATGCCCTAGAACCCCAGCACTCGCCTTTGTAACTGTTTTAATTTGGTAACGCAAAAAATCTAAAGTCTGTATTTGCATTACAACATCTTTCTGGCATTTTATTATTATTATATCTGACCAAAAATAGCATTGAAAGGAAGCAATTTTGAATGGCTGTCTATGGGACGATCTGGAGTTTCCCCCAAACGATGGGCGTGGCTTTACATGTTCTAATGTATGACGTGAGTCAGCCGAAGCTGACTATACCTTGCAAATCTCTTTCATTATTATACATAGCAAAAAAAGGAAATGAAAAAGAACTACATTACGCCAATAGATTCACAGATTTGATGGTTGATCATGAAAGGAACAGTGAATCTTCACATACCTCTAGACATTTCATGCTGCATGCTGCACTCCACTCCTTCTAAAGTCTTTGTTGTTCTCTTGCTTTACGTTAATAGACTAACTACCACATTAGGGCTGGGTGATAGGACAGTGTAATCATCTATCGACAATGCTGGACAAAAAAGAAACCAGGCAAGCCTAGTTCAGCCGGACCGCAATAGACAGTATTGCCCTCTTGAGATTCGAACCCGGGTCGCCCACATGAAAGGCTGTGTTGCTAACCACTACACCACAGAGCTCTACGTTCGATGGGTGTCAGTATAGCCTCGTGTCTATGAACAAATCCTCTTTTGCCACTGGCCGTTTTAACAGCTAATTGGCCATTCGTGAATGATATTGGTACAGTTAAACTGACTAACGTTTCTTACTAAGTTTACATCCACCACAAATAGCGTCTATGAACTGTTAGCTTTTGCCACTGGCCGTTTGAACAGCTTATTAGCCAGTAATAGGCTTTACCAGTATCTACTAACTTACTGGAATAGTCATAGGAATTGAGCAACTGCTAAGCGAGTCTGCCAAAGCTATTTCATTTCATGGCATAAGAACATATTTTTTCCTTTCATGGCATAACAACATACTTTTTTCTTTCATTCATGAATGACATTGATACAATAACTATCAGGAAAGGTGACGATAACTTTTTCATCAAGTGAAACGACGAGAGAATCTTGGAAATAAAATAAATAAATGTTGTTGTTCACAATAGATTCGAACTTGAGCCTTCCACGTGAGAGGCGCTGTCTTTAACCATAACGCCATGGCATTACACATTTTACCAGTCGCTAAACATTAGTGAGCATTGTGTTAAACAGACTAACGTTTCTTATTAAGTTTACCTCCACCACAAATAGCGTCTATGAACTTTTAGCTTTTACCACTGGCCGTTTGAACAGCTTATAAGCCATTAATAGGCTTACTGGGATCTACTAACTTCTTAGGAATAATCATAAGAATTGAGCAATTGCTAGTGAGACTGAAGATGAACTTTTCCATGCTAGAAACAGTTGCAATATAACCGTATACAGTTTTAGTTAAGGCTCACTGTAACGTAACTACTGTAGCCTATGTTGTAGCCAGCAAATGTGTTTGTCTATCGTGACCCAAAACGCATGCACGGATGCGTACTTCAAAAATCCACCAGAAACAGTTGCACTATAACCGTAAACTGTTTTATTTCAGGCTTACTATAATGTAGTCACTACACTATTTAACAAGGGGTAGTCAGTCAGTCAGTCACTCACTCAGTCAGTCAGTCAGTCACATTTGCTCTTCTTAGCCGGCTCCGCTTACGCAGTCCAGCAAAAATAGGGAGAGGTTGTGCTGCTGTCAGAAATCACTAACTGCGGAATCTAAAATTAGCCATAGGCTTAGGTAAATACAATTGCACTGGCAGTAAATGTTACCATAAGTTAAACTTGAATAGGCTATTTGTAATATTGTTAATGTCCTTGAATTGTGCTAGGTGTAAACGATCCCTCCTGCCTGCGAGTCGTGTGTCTCAAACAACTTTCATTTTTACAAGAGCTAAGAAAAAGATGGTGTATTTAAAGCAAAGGCCACAATTACAGCACCAGTTAAAAGTCTGGATACACCTACTCATTCAAGGGAATTTATTTTTACCATTTTCCACACTCTAGAAGAATAGTGAAGACATCAGAACTATGAAATAACATCATATATCACATCAAAATCATATAGTAAACACAAGTGTTAAAAATATAAAAATACATTTCATATTGTAGATCGTTCAGTTGCCAACCTTTTCTTTCATGACAGCTTTGCATTTTCTCAACCAACTTCATAAGGTAGTCACCTGGAATGCATTTCATGAGGTGTGCCTAAATTTGTTGAATTTATTCCCTTCTTAACGCATTTGAGATCAGTTATGTTGTGACAAGGTATGGTTGGTATAGAGGACCATCATTTTGTCTGTACTTTAATAGCCCATATTCTGGCAAGAACATCTTAAATGAGCAAAGAGAAATGACAGTCCATCGTTACTTTAAGACACAAAAGTCAGTCAATGTGGAAGATTTTAGTGAGACAAAAGTCACAAAAATCATCAAATGCTCTGAAGAAACTGGCTTTCATGAGGACGTCCACAGGAAAGGAAGACCCAGAGTTGCCTCTGCTGCAGAAGATAAGTTCATTAGAGTTACCAGTCTCGAAAATCGGCAATAAATGGCACCTTAGATTGCAGCCTAAATAAATGCTTCACAGAATTCAAAAAACAGACATCTCAACATCAGCTGTTCAGAAGATATTGCGTGAATCAGGCCTTCTTGGTCAAACGTCTGCAAAGAAACCACTACTGAAGGACACCAATAAGAAGAATGGACTTGCTTGGGGCCAAGAAAACATGTGAATTGGACGTCAGACCGGTGGAAATCTGTTCTTTGGTCCAAATGAGCAATTTTTGTTTCAATTGACATGGAGTCGGGGAACGGAATTCTCTCTGCAAGGGTGGCTCCTACCATGAAGCAGGAACGAGGTGTGATGTTGTTGGGGGTGCTTTGCTGGTAGCACTGATTTATTAAGTATTCAAGAAACACTCAACCAGCATTGCTACCACAGCATTCTGCAGTGATACACCATCCTATCATTTGCCTTTCAACAGGACAATGACCCAAGGGCCATTTGACTAAGGGCAGTGATGGTGCTGCATCAGATGACCTGGCCACCACAATCACCCGACATCAACCCAACTGAGATGGTTTGGAATGAGTTGGACCGCAGAGTGAAGAAAAAGCAGCCAAAAACTGCTTAGCATATATGGGAACTTGTCAAGACTGTTGGAAATGCATTCTAGGTGACTACCTCATGAAGCTGTTTGAGAGTATGCCAAGAGTTTGCAAAGATCCTATCAAGGCAAAGGGTGGCCAATTTTAAGAAAATCAAATTTAAATGTATTTTGATCTGTTTTAACACTTCTTGGTTACTACACAATTCCACATGTTATTTTATAGTTTAAGTGTTCACTATTATTCTACAATGTGTAAAAAAGTAAAAAAATACCCTTGAATGAGTAGTCCAAACTTTTGACTGGTACTGTACATCATACAAAAGATTGTGCTACTGTATGTGTTTCTTCTTTAAAACACTAAAAAAAACAAGAAAAGGAACCAGGCAAGCTAACTTCTGCTGGCCCGCAACTAGAAGGCATGAATGTCGTTGCCCTGGCTGGACTCAATCTGCGGTGTCCTATGTAGCAGACTGAGTCTTTAACCCCTATGCTATTTAAACAGCAGGTGTGGTTGCACGTGATACGTGTACAGACATGGTGTCTGTTTACTTCTGCATTATCAAACCAATTAGTCAAAACTCCACGGTTCTCAAAACTAGTTCCCTACATTAGCTAACCTCCAAACCAACAACAGGTATAACAGGGTCTCTACACTGCATTCAATCCGTTAAATTAGAAAGAAATTACTGTAGATGGCTAGCTAATAGCTATGCAGTACCTATAATGACAAAAATGACTCCAATCACTCCATGGCTGGTTCGTTTCTTTAGAAAACAGTGACAGTTGAACAGCCAAACACTACGCTATGTGAACTACGCTATGTAAATCGAAAGCAATATGTTCCTTGTCAGTGCAGTTCATCCATGGCAATGTAACCGTAAGCAGTTTTATTTTAGGCTTACTATAACGTAGTTACGGAAGCTTGTAGCCAGCGAAGTTTTAGTCTATCCTGAACAATCCTAATGCCTAATTTGTTTTGGCCGTGGCGAGGATCGAATGCCGATCACCTATGTGGCAGTCCGCGTCTCTAACCACTATGCTATTTAACAATGAGTAGTCAGTCAGGCACTCACTCATTCAGCCAATAAGAGAAATTCACTCCTCTTGGCCAACACCGCTTACACAATCAACATAGCCATAATAAAAGGATTTTTAGCCTCTCGACCTAACACAATATAAAACGATTATCCTCACATTCATTCTTTATTTAAAACCAATCTTGCATTTTCTGCAACTATTTTATTCAAGTCTACTGGTTTACCTTTATTATTCGGCCTGAAACAGGAGAACTGCCAAGTGAGGAAATACTTTTCTTTCACACCAGATCAAACATTGTTTTTTTCTCTCTCTTATGATTTAGCATTAAGCTATATAATAAGACCATTGAGTGAAACAGAAAGTAGCCTTAAGGGAAAACAAATGTCCCTACCAGGTAACATATGAATTACCAAAATAATGTATTAGGCACTTTAATAGGCTTTTTTTTTTTTAAAGGTAAGCTAATATAATGTTTCTGGATATTTTTATGTATAGGCTACTAAAAATACAATGCCCTGTCGAAGCTACCAAAATCATTCTCTAAACAAATATTTCCTACTTGTATGTTATTTGTTTCAAATGTTTTATATACGGAGTAGGCTATATAGTTTCAGATGTAACGACATTCATACTGTATGTGGCTTTTTAACAAGACAACTGTGTATTTATAATACATTGCATTATTCCCACGGCCAATGCAGTGAGCTTGAGTTCAATTCTGGCCCTCTGTTTCTTCAGCTTCAACTATCTTTTCCACATTCTGTCCTGCGACATTAAAGCATAAAATGACCTACAATATATTAAAAAATGAATAGCCAGTGTAGAATAATGCCCTAACATGCAAAGAAGGATAATTCATTGTTCTACCTTTGTGTACCTATTCAAGAAACATCCCAATAAATACATCAGGGTGTTGATCCACTTCTCTGCCTATAGGTTAATAACCAAACAAATTTTTTTTTCTAACTCAGTGCTATTTCATAGTGAAAACCCTATTCCTTCTACAGATATCTTTGAACTTAAATCCAGACAAGATATTCCTGGGAAAGAAAAAGTTCTTTATTGCTGTAAAAGTAAACATAGAATGTTCAGTGAAAAATGTCAAAATTAATTATTGCACAACAAGATGTATGGCTTATTTAACTAAATGGTGAAAAATCAAGAGAATGCATGAGAGAACAAAGTGGACCCAATCTCATTCATTGGACCATCCTTCCCCCTACTCCCTCTCTTACCAGCTCTAGGACCAAGGGCATGTGAGTCCAGTTCCCTCTCTCTCCTCTCCAGCTCACGGGCTTTCTTCTCCAGCTCTTCCTGCTTCCTCAAGAGTTCAGCCGTGGTGGCACTGACCGCTGTTTGCTAGAGGAGAAAATGAGAAGGATGACATCAGGCTTTAATGCACATCTGACTAAAGCTACATTTTTATTGGTAGAAATATAGTTCATTGCAGTTCATTTAGCAGACAAATTTTAAGCGACTTACAGTTAAAGAATTCAACTACCTGGGGGGTGAAGGAGGTGCCATAGTTGCGGGGCTCTGTGGGTGTAGTCCTGCTGGGTGGGGTTGCAGGAACAAAAGGTGTGGGGGCCGATGGGGAGGTGGCCGCATAGGGTGGAGGTGGGGGCTGGAAAGCGCATGACAAACGACAGTAAGAAATCTGTATAATACAACAATATCTGGGAGTGATTATAAAGAGTGGCTATAGTGAGCATACGACCAAACACTTCTGAATCAGAATGGTGCATCATGGCATATTATAAAGTTTCATGGAACGTACTGGCATTCCTGCAACCCTGCCTAAGCACCTCTATAAGGAAATCTAGCTATCCTGTACTCCTGCATGCAATATTACTGAACTGTATTTTGTCATTTACTGACACTCCAAACAATGTGTATTCTGACACAAACATATCATGAAATCTCTTACCCCATTTTTATTGTCAAATGGGTTGTAGAGATCCAGTGTGGCATACTCAGTATTGCTGCTGTGTTGGGTCACTGCGGGGTCCTGACATACAGAGAAGATAAACATCACATACACAACATAACAGCAACTATTTTGCTACGTCATATACGTGTCCTGTATTCCTTGTGGTTGCCCTAGATTAACTATAGCGCCAAAATAGCATCATGTAGGCAATATGGTGTCATTTCAGTAGTTGCCTTGAGCACAAGAAACGATGCGTCTAACTAATTCAAGGCATGAAAAAGACTAGAAGGAAGCGTCACGAGTAACCACACGTCTGTTATTACAGTGGAACACCGAATGCCGTTACCTAAAACAATGATAAAATAACAGTTAGCTATGCATTTCAAGTCACCTGGAATGGGTTGTGGTCCTCGCCAGGTTCCGGAAAACTTGTGTATTTAGACATGTTTTACAGCAATTGTGCTCCGTTCAAATAGAAAACGTAACTAACGTTCACTGACACTACGTTAAAAGTCAGCTTGCTGGCTAACAATCTGTTTCCAATTATTTTAGTGGCCGTCTATCTACTGTAGCTAGCTGTTTCTGCTGTCTTGGTTAGCTACCGCGTTAGCTAGCTACCAGCCGCACCTCCCTATCTTAAAACTAAGCTAATTAGCTAAAGAAACCCGCTAAATGTTACGTCTGTTTTGCGGTTGTCATCCTCTTAGGTAGAGGATTGCGAAATATAACACCAATGTAGCTAGCTAGCTAACAACATAGATAACTCACAAGCTATGTAACGACTACCGTGGTAAAGGTAGTTTTACGTTCGATATTTGACTGACATTCAGACATTGCAAGCTCAATAGCTCGCAAACATTTTAAGCTACAAACCCCGGGTTAGTCTCGTTATGAAAGAAAAAAGTTGGACAACACTGCGCAGGCCTCGTTTTTTCGATTCCGATCGTGGTTTTCAAACTGCGAGAGACATTTATGGCGACATTACAGTCAGTCTGCACATGATCAAAGCACGTCGCAAGGGAGCGTCAACAAAGTGCATCATCAACATTTTCAAATCTCAGCAATTGTTCAAGAAGAAATTGTTCAAGAAGAAATGGAAATGGGCTGCTCTTTATAGATTGCTAAAGTTTTTTATGGATAATATAGATATGAATATATTGTCTATGAACACATTAAAACAATGTGCAGTTTAGGATTTCAATAGCTCCCTGACCACATGACCTAGATGTTTCAAATCACTCTTATAATCTTAGGAGGGAAGGCTCACACATTGCACAGCCTTTGGATTCCCAGTTAAGCACCTACACAATTTTAGGGAAGCATTTCAAAATTTAACATTTCAATAGCTTTCTCAACATGAGACTCAGACCCATCGTTGTGATGCTAGATTATTCCCTACATAGAGCAGCACGTTGCACACCCTTTAGTTTTACCAAAATTTGGGACCCAATTTTTTTTTAAATAAACATACATGACAAAATCGCTTGTAAATTCAATAGCTACCTGACCACTTGACCTACATGTTTCAAATCACTGTTTTAATCTTAGGAGGGAAGGCTCACACATTGCACAGCCTTTGGTTTCCCAGTTAAGCACCTACACATTTTTAGAGAAGCATTTGAAATTTTGAAATTTCAATAGCTTTCTCAACATGAGACTGAGACACATAATTTTGATGCTCGATTATTCCCTACATAGAACAGCATGTTGCACACCCTTTAATTTTCCCAAAATTTGGGGCCCAATTTTTTTTTAAATAGACATATGTGACAAAATCTGTAAATTCAATAGCTCCCTGATCACAGGAACTAGATGCTTCAAAGAACTGTTATAATCTTCAGAGGGAAGGGTCATACATTGCACAGCCTTTGGTTTCCCAGTTAAACACCTACACAATTTTAAGGAAGTATTTGAAACATTACAATTTCAATAGCTTTCTCAGCATGAGACTGAGATGCATCATTTTGATGCTAGATTATTTCCTGCATAGTGCAGCATGTTGCACACCCATTAGTTTTTCCAATATATGAATCTCAATTTTTTTTTAAATACACATAAATGCCAAATTCACTTGTAAATTCAATAGCTCCCTGATTACATGATCTAGATGTTTCAAATCACTCTTATAATCTTCGGAGGGATGGCTCACACATTGCATAGCCTTTGAATTTTTCATGATTGGATTCAATTTTTTAATGGATGTATTTGTCAAAAAAATTCAGTAGCTAAATTCAATAGCTCAAATGACCTAGCGTCCTCAATCTAACTTAAATTATAACTTAACTAAAACTTAAATAAACACATTAAGACTTTCAAACAATGCAGCAATGTTGTTTTGTAATAAATTGAGAGAAAATTTTTTTAAAGGTCTATATTTAGTTTTTTTTTTTCATTTGAGAATATTGGATGAAAGGCAGGCATGGAGAATCTTGGAAACAAAGTAGGTGGATGAAAGGGATGCTGCATTTGCTATAATAATTCTAACAAAGCTCAAAGAAATACTAAGAGTTTATCTGCATTTAATAGATCACATATAATAATCAAAAAATCGGGATTAATATTTGGGGAAAACTAAAGGGTGTGCAACACGCTGCCCTATGTAGGGAATAATGTAGCATCAAAATGATGTGTCTGTCTCATTCTGAGAAAGCTATTGAAATTTAGAATTTTCAAATGCTTCTCTAAAATTGTGTAGGTGCTTAACTGGGAAACCAAAGGCTGTGCAATGTGTGAGCCATCCCTCTGAACATTATAAAAGTGACTTGAAGCATCTAGGTCATGTAATCAGGGAGCTATTGAATTTACAAGCGATTTAGTCAAATATTTGTTTTGTTTTTTTAATCGGGATCCATATTTTGGGGAAACTAAAGGGTGTGCAACATGCTGCTCTATGTAGGGAATAATCTAGCATGAAAATGATGTGTCTCAGTCTCATTCTTAGAAAGCTATTGACATTTATAATTTTGAAGTGCTTCTCTAAAATTGTGTATGTGCTTAACTGGGAGACAAATGCCTGTGCAATGTGTGAGCCTTCCCTCTGAAGAATATAAGAGTGATTTGAAGCGTCTAGGTCGTGTGATCAAGGAGCTATTGAAATTCTAAACTATACATTATGTTTTAATGTGTTCATAGCGAATATATCCATATCCATATTTTCCATAAAAAAGTTTAGCAATTTATAAAAACAGCCCATTTCCCTTTCTTCCTGAACAGTTTAACATTGGTTTGACGTTTTTTGATGATGTTGTCAAAGAGTTGTTGAGATTGGAAAATGTTGATGATGCACTTTGTTGACGCTCCCTTGCGACGTGCTTTGGTTATGTGCAGACTGACTGTAATATTACCATAAAGGTCTCCTGCCGTTTGTCAACTCCTGTCGGAATCGAGAAAACGAGACCTGTGCAGTGTTGTCCAACCTTTTTCTTTCATAACGAGACTAACCCGAGGCCTGTAGCTTCAGTTGTCTACGAGCTATTTAGCTTTGAATGTCTGAATATCTGTCAAATATCGAACGTAAAACTATCTTTACAACGGTGTAACGACTTTTAGCGAGCCAGGATATTCTGTTATTGATCCAATGCGTTGCCGCAACCAGTACATTGCCAATGTTGTAGATATTGATTTAACTGCCTTGGCTAGAAAGCAATGTTGCTTTTTTGTTTTACCAAACGCCGTTTTCCCTTTAGTCGTATATGTTTTGTTAGATTCCCTATTGATAACCGCACAATATGTGAATCAGGAAGTAATGTCATGTGACTCGAAGTGACTGCGCCTGCAGCACGTGCGCAGTGAGGGGGGCCGTGTGCTTGTCCAAAACATTGGGGCAACAAAACGCGTTTATGCAGCCGGACCCATTTTAGATTCTGTAGTGGTGATATCCTTTCCACTTAATTGTCGTTTCCCTCGCTTTAATTATGGCCAATGTGGGAGCCACACATGGATATAGTGTAGACTAGACGAACTTCATGAAAAGTTAAGGCACTACTCTGCTTATCTAAGCAACGCCAAGTTAACGTTATTGTAAAAAAGGTAATTGGAAACGAAGTGAGTCAACAATAGAACTATGCGTTGGGAAAAAAAATTTCTTTAGAAGTGAGAGAAGAGGTAGATTTTCTCCAGGAGAAATTGAAAAACGGTTGTCCACGTGGATTGCAATCGTTTTCACCACTGGGTGTCACTGTCACTGTTTAAATATTAGGCATATTTTTTGTTTTGGTTCTGGGGCAATATACTTAATTTAGTCCAGAGTGGGTTCCTTTCAGAAACAGTGGTGAAATTAATATGGAGCTACCTGGACCGATGGTCCTGCACCTTGGGTTAGGGTTGAAGAAAGAACAGGTTGAGCCACCACATTCAACACCGCTTAAAGAGAAGGAGGATAGAAGTACTAAAATAAAGTGTATTTGAATTTACAGCCCTGATCCTAGCTTAATTGTCCACCCTTGACAATTCATTTTTAAACCTAACCCACAAAGAACTGGGCCCTTTTTCCACCATTGTCCAGGGTGATTCTCACAATGCGATCATTTCTGAGACTTATATATCTCCCCAGGCAAACCACCATACCTTGGGACTTGCATAAAAAAATGGGATTATAAAATACATGAGATAGGTAAAAAGCTCCATGAGAGCAAGACTTGGCTCTCTGAAATGTTATATCTTACTACTGAGTGATTTTTTATGCTGGACATACCATGGATCATTTAGCAATTTCATTATAAGTTTAAGAACCTTAATTATTTGTGTAAAATTTTGTGGGGGAAATTTATTAGAAATTAGATTTAAAAAGCCACACCCATTGCTCACGGGTGCATAAAATTCAGCATAAAGCCATGACATCTCCATAGACAAACATTGGCAGTATAATGGGTCGTACTGAAGAGCTCAGTGACTTTCAATATGGCACTGTGATAGGATGCCACCTTTGCCACAAGTCAGTTTGTGAAATTTCTGCCCTACTAGATCTGTCCCGGTGCCATAATTGTGAAGTGCGGAAGTCTACGGTAGGAGCAACAGCAGCCCAGCCACGAAGTGGTAGACCACGCCAACTCACAGAGCGAGGCTGCCAAGTGCTGAAGCACATAATGTGTAAAATTGCCTATTATCTGTTGCATCACTCAACCACAGATTTCCAAACTGCCTTTGGAAGCAACATCAGTACAAGAACTGTGCATCGAGAGCATCCCCAAATGGGTTTCCATGGCTGAGCAGCTGTACGCAAGCCTCGCATCAACATGCGCAATGCCAAGTGTCGACTGAACTAGTGTAAAGCATGTCACCACTGGTCTCAGTGGAGCAGTGGAAACGTTTTCTGTGGAGTGATGAATCACGCTTCACAATTTGGGTGTGGCGGATGCCAGGAGAACGCTACCTACCAGAATGCATAGTGTCTACTGTAAAGTTTGGTGGAGGTGGGAGAGTGGTCTGGTGCTGTGTTTCAGGGGTTGGGCTAGGCCCATTTGTTCCAGTGAAGGGTCATCTTAATGCTACAGGATACAAAGATATTTTAGACAATTGGGTGCTTCCAACTTTGTGGCAACAGTTTGGGGAAGGCCCTTTCCTCTTCCTTGTGCACAAAGCTGTTTCCATAAAGACGTGGTTCGACCAGGTTGGTGTGGAGAAACTCAAGTGGCCTTCACAGAGCCCTGACCTCAACCCTAATGAACAACTTTGGAATGAATTGGAACGGCGATTGCAAGCCAGGCATTCTCATCCAACATCAGTGCCTGACCTCACAAATGCTATTTTGCCTGAATGGGCACAAATTCCCACACTCCAAAATCTTGCGGAAAGCCATCCCAGAAGAGTGGTGGCTAGTATAGCTGCAAGGAGGGGGTGGGGGGGCAACTCCATATTAATGCCCATGGCTAGTAATGGGATGTCCAAAAAGCTCATATAGTTGTGATGGTCGATTGTCCACATACTTTTGGCGTTAACCTTAGCTAACTATTATCTTCCAAAAATAGTTAGCTAAAGTTACGTTTCTGTGCAGGGTTTAAAGTTTGTGTTATGGTCAGAAAACAATGAAGATTAAGATTAAGTATCACAGTACTGTGGTTAATGTTTTGATTATGGTTAGAAAAAGAAAATCTCTACTGATTCGACTTCTAAACATCCACTCTGGGCACATCACAATCCAAAAACTACATTCTTGGTATCAGCAGTTTTGTTGAGCGATTTTTCTGATCTGTATCGCACTGCAGTCATGAATCAAGAGAGCCTCCCATGTTTATTGTTTGAACACCTTTTCCCTTTCAGTTGGTCACTTCAGGGCCACTCAAGGAGAAGATGCTTTGTGCATGTGTAAAAGTGATAACAAATACAGTCACACCTGATAAGCAGCCTAAGCCCCACCTCCCATGTTGTACCCCAGCGTACTGTACACCTGCACGCACTGATTTTCTGCTTGTCACCTGCACTTCCATGTTTGGCAAATCTCATGCCTGCTTTTGCTAGTATTTTGCTAGCTTTTCTTGCTATCTGCTACACTTTGTCATTTAACTGTCTATTTTGGGTCAGATTCCCCCAGACAGTGTGGTTTGTAGTTTGTCACTACCATGTGTTGTTCCATGGTCTTTTGAGCTCAGACACCAGGCTGTCTGCCTTTCGCTGCTCAGCGATGTTCCTTTCTCTGCCTTGTTCTGGCCCATGCAGGTTCTGCCTCATGTTGTAAGGTCCCCTCGGGTGTGTTTGGCTTAGAACTTGCTTCAGCTGTTGAAGGCTGTTTTGGTTTATGTGATTCCTATTGCCGGATGCAATCAGTCTTTCATTTTTGGTTTATTTTCTGCTACGTTTGTAGTCTGAATGACAACAACCTGACCCTCAATGGAAAGAAAACAAAGGAGCTCATTGTGGATTACAGGAAGTCAAAAGGCTGCAGTCACGCCCCTGTTCTCATCGATAGCACTGAGGTGGAGCATGCCCAGCTTCAAATTCCTGGGTGTCCACATCTCCGAGGACCTCTCCTGGACCCTCAACACCGGTCAAAAAGGCACAGCAGCACCTGTACTTGGGGAGGCTGAAGAATGCCCGTCTGTCTCCCAAGAGCCTTGTGAAATTTTACTGCTGCACAATCGTGAGTATTCTGACTAACTACGCCACAGTGTGGTTTGGCGGAAGCTCTGTGGCCGACGGAAGGCCCTGCATCGGGTGGTGAAAACTTCCCAGCACATCACTGGTGCCCAGCTCCCAGCCATCGTAGACCTCCAGCGCAAGCGGTGTCTGCATAGGGCATGCAGCATCATCAAGGACCCTTCACATCCCTACCACAAACTGTTTGTCCTCCTACCATCAGGCAGGCGGTACAGGTCTCTCCGTTCTCACACCATCAGGCTCAGTGTTATGCTCCAACTCAGTGTGGCTTGTTTGGAGGTGGAGATGTAACTACACCACCCCCACTCTACTAAGGAGATGGGGAGAAGCGATACGTTACACGTAACACTCAGGAACAGTTTCCTTCCAGCTACTGTAAACCTGCAAAACTCTGTGACCCATCACTAACCATACCCACCTGCCCACCACTTAGTACTGCCTCTCAGGGACCTTGTTGCACTACTCCCTTTGTACTACTGGACTCTAACACTGCTTTGCAAAGTCTGATAAGGAAGTTTTCAGTTGTATAAGTCTACCTCGGGACATGCTACCTTGTACTTTCAATTTGCCTTCATTGCGTATTTAGAATTGCCATTTGTACTTGAATTTTTCAGTTGTTACATGTACATGTCTACCTCGGGAACCTCAACTGCATTTGAGTTGCACATGCACATTCAATTTGCTTCGATTGCACATTAGAATTGCCATTTGTACTTGCATTGCCTCATTGCAAATCTATTCATCCCACTTGTAACATACATTATATTTAATACTTGTACATTTTCTGCCCTCTTCTATTTGCCTTCATTGTACATTTAGAATTGCTATTTGCACTTGCATTTGCCTTCATTGCAAATTTATACATCCCACTTGCAACATACATTATACTTAATATTTATAAATTTTCTGCCCACTTCTATTTGCACTTCTGGTTAGATGCTAACTGCATTTCGTTGTACTGTACTTGTTCAGTGACAATAAAGTTGAATCTGTTCTAATCTCTCATGTGCTTGTTGGCTCTGACTGCTTCCGTGTCTCCATGTAGAGGGTTGGAGGCTTGGCTCACACTTTTCACCAGTGCAGGTTTTGTCTCTCCGGTTTGGAGAGACGTTTCAGTGGCTGATCGTTCTATGCCATTTCTATGAATGTCTCGACAGACTTCGTTGGGTGTGGATCTAGTAGATTCCCTTGGCTAGCCTCTGGTTCATCCTCTGCTGCAGTATTAGCTCCCGCTAGGGGAAGAGTGGGGGTTGGTTCGTTTCATAATTTTCTCCCTTTTGTTTCTAGCATTCACATTTTGGTGGAAATTGATTTCCGCTTATGTCATATCCTTTTCCTGTGGGACAGATGGAGTTCTTGGAAAATGCAGACATCTGTTGGTTTCACTATAGCGGAGCTTTTGGTGGTCTTGGTCGTGACTTCTTGAGCCTGACAAACTGGGTTTGTTGGTGGGGGGCATTTTCCTCAACTTGCTTTTCGTCTTTGCAACAGTTGACCTGGCCATGCTCACTTGGAGGAGAGGGAGTGAGCACTTCCTTTGTGTCCTGAGAATTAAACCTTTGGTCTGGCCCCTGAGAAGTTTGCCCTCTATGGTGGCTGCCTGTCCTTGAGCAGAGATCCAGATTTGGCCGATGTATGTGTTAGTATCTACACTACCGCTATAAAGTTTGGGGTCACTTAGACATGTCCTTGTTTTTGAAAGAAAAGCAAATTTTTTGTCCATTAAAGTTACATCAAATTGATCAGAAATACAGTGTAGACATTGTTAATGTTGTAAATGACTATTGTAGCTGGAAACTGCAGATTTTTAATGGAATATCTACATAGGCGTACAGAGGCCCATTATCAGCAACCATCATTCCTGTGTCCCAATGGCACGTTGTGTTTGCTTATCCAAGTTTAGGCTAATTGATTATTAGAAAACCCTTTTGCAATTATGTTAGCACAGCTGAAAACTGTTGTTGTGCTGATTAAAGAAGCAATAAAACTATCCTTATTTAGACTAGTTGAGTATCTGGAGAATCAACAATACTGGGTTTGATTACAGGCCCAAAATGGCCAGAAACAAAGAACTATCTTCTGAAAGTTGTCAGTTTATTCTTATTCTGAGAAAAGGCTATTCTATGCAGGAAATTACCAAGAAACTGAAGATTTCGTACAATGCTGTGCACTACTCTCTTCACAGAACAGTGCAAACAGGCGCTAACCAGAAAAGAAAGAGTAGTGGGAGGCCCCGGTTCACAACTGAGCAAGAGGACAAATACATCAGAATGTCTAGTTTGAGAAAGATGCCTCACAGGTCCTCAACTAGCAGCTTAATTAAGTAGTACCCACCAAACACCAGTCTCAACGTCAACAGTGAAGAGGCGACTCCGGGATGCTGGCCTTCTAGGCAAAGTTCCAAAGAAAAAGCCATATATCAGGCTGGACAATAAAAAGAAAAGATTAAGATGGGCAAAGGAACACAGAGACTGGACAGAGGAAGATTAGAAAAAGGTGTTATGGACAGATTAATCTAAGCTTGAGGTGTTCGGATCACAAAGAAGAACATTTGTGAGATGCAGACCAAATGAAAAGATGCTGGAGGAGTGCTTGACACCATCTTTCAAGCATGGTGGAAGCAATGTGATGGTCTGGGTGCGCTTTGGTGTCGGTAAAGTGGGAAATTTGTACATGGCAAAAGGGATCTTGAAGAAGGAAGGCTATCACTCCATTTTGCAATGCCATGCTATACCCTGTGGACGGCGCTTGGTTGGAGCCAATTTTCTCCTACAACAGGACAATGACCCAAAGCACAACTCCAAACTATGCAAGAAGTATTAAGGAAAGCAGTCAGCTGCTATTCTGTCTATAATGGAGTGGCCAGCACAGTCACCGGATCTCAACCCTATTGAGCAGTTGTGGGAGCAGCTTGACCGTATGGTACGTAAGAAGTGCCCATCAAGACAATCCAACCTGTGGGAGGTGCTTCAGGAAGCATGGGGGGAAATCTCTTCAGATTACCTCAACAAATTGACAACTAGAATGCCAAAGGTCTGCAAGGCTGTAATTGCTGCAAATGGTGGCTTCTTTGATGAAGCAAAGAAGGACACAATTATTATTTCAATTAAAAATCATTATTTCTAACATTGTCAATTACACTTTTCTATTAATTTTGCTATATTTCCCATTCAAACTCATTTCATGTATGTTTTCATGGAAAACAAGGACATTTCTAATTGACTCCAACATTTTGAACGGTATTGTGTATATATTTTTTAGAAACAAAATCACTCTACGTAACTATTTAAAACGATATATAATATTTTTACTATTTATTAAAATACTTCGTCATATTTTAAAGTCAAATAGAAATTGTTTTAAATATTATATTAGTATTTTCATTTCATAAACATAAACTCATTTTCTCTCCAAAACCATCATTATCTCTGAACCTCTCTGCCTCAATTATTTGGCATTTGCAGTCATATTTAAAGTTCAGAAACATAAATCCCTTTGTTCTTCCCCTACACCACTTAGGAACAGTTATTTCAACACAAATCTCTACAGCAGGGGTATTCAAAGCTTACTATATGAGGTCTGAAGCCTGCTGTTTTTCTGTTCTACCCCATATAAGTACACCCACCTGTGGTCCCAGGTCTAAATATGTCCCTGATTAGAGGGTTGCACTAAAAAAAAGGAGTGGAGTTGGCTTTGAGGGCTCTGTAATGTATAGTAATAATAGTTGATGTGTGTTTTAGTTCTGCCATTCAAGTCAGTGTCATGTTGTTGCTATCACAATCTTTCACGCATTATAATTCAAGATGGCGGTGTACATATCACAAACATGGAGACTGTAATCTGAAATTGTCTTGATGTTTGAATATTTAGCTACGTACATTAGCTTCCTCAGTTAACGATCTTCAGTTAATAATAGTTTTCGTTTTCCCATTCCCACAGTTTTCCCATTTTCAAACAAAATAAACACAAATAATGTGCAATAATGCTAGTATTAAAAACATGTATGTATTAATTTAAATAAATACTGTCTGAATATTTAGCTATGTGCATTAGCTTCCCCAGTTAACTATCCTCAGTTAAAAATAGTTTTCGTTTTCCCATTCCCACAGTTTTACCATTTTCAAACAAAATAAACACAAATAATGTGCCATAATGCTAGTATTAAAAACATGTATGTATAATTTAAATAAATACTTTTGGGAGACCCCCTGCTGTAGCTCCACGGACACCCCCAAGGGGCCTGGACCTTTGGTTGAATACTTTAGGCATAAACTAAATGACGTAAATGTATGTTTTGACCTTACAAACATGTCTTCCAAACGTATCCAATCCACTCACTTCCTGCCAGTACACAAAAGCAGCGTCAATATGAACCCCATGTTTCCGGTAATGCCTCCTTTCCGGCAACGGCTATTTCCTCGACAACATGCCTGTGAGTAACGGAGCCTAACTTGATCGCTATATTTAACATGAATTTGCGGGCTTTCGATGCAGTTAATGGAGTCAACCAATGCAGAATAAATTTGCGCACTGACTGATGTGTGTTTTGGTTCTGCCATTCAAGTCAGTGTCATGTTGTTGCTATCACAATCTGTCACGCATTATAATACAAGATGGCGGCGTACATATCACAAACATGGAGCCAGTAATCTGAAATTGTCCTGATGTCTGAATATTTAGCTACGTGCATTAGCTTCCTCAGTTAACTATCCCATTTAGACAAATAGTATGCGACATGGGGGTACTGAAACGGAATATTATTTCTGCGAAGTACCAAAGACCAATAGGTCAACTCTTAACGTTACTTGATGACAGTTAGTGGGCAATCATTTGGGTCGAATATAGCGTAACATATTTGGGATGTATTACCAATAGATTTTCTACCAAATATGATTAGATGTGTGAGATTCCATTTAAATGTGGCTCTGGCTTTGAGCCAATACCCCTGTCCTGGGGTGGTTGCCAGTGTTGTATACTGCTTCTGTTATCCCTATACATGTGTGCTTACTGAATGTCAAGTGCACAGCCTTTCAAGCGATTTTCCTAACAACTCAAACTAAATGTAATGTACTGAAGAAACATTGTCATCTCTTTGCAGCTCGCAAAAGACTTGTTGCACCCATCCCCTGAGGACGAGAAGAGGAACCACAAGAAGAAGCGTCTTGTCCAGAGCCCTAACTCCTACTTCATGGATGTTAAGTGCCCAGGTAACTCACCTCTTTCCTTCATTGGAATTAGGAGTTTGACTGGGGAACCACAAGGGTCCTGTGTAGTTCTATTAGTAGATTGTGGTGCTTTCAAAACCAGGGTTGGGTTTTCAATTCCCAATGGGGGAAAATGGGGACAGACTAGTTTTAGTTGTTTGCTACTGTGTATACTAGTGAATACACCTCAGGCAGTAATGGTGGTCTTTATATGCATTGTAGTATGTAACTGTTTCGGTTTCCTTCAGGATGCTACAAGATCACAACCGTGTTCAGCCACGCCCAGACGGTCGTGCTGTGTGTGGGTTGCTCCACAGTTCTGTGTCAGCCCACTGGAGGCAAAGCACGTCTCACAGAGGGTAAGTAGTCCCAGCAATGCATGTGCGCACTTGTGTTGTACAACTCAACCTGGACAGTCAATAGTATTTAAAAATATCATGCTTTTGGGGGGAAGATGCACAGTAGTAGCAATTTGTCAATATTTATTGTATTCATGGAATGTTCGTGTGCCACTGGCAGTTCTGTGTTCCAAATGGGAACAAAGTTGAAGGAACCTTCAAGTTGCAATTACAAGTGACAATAAGTCTGCTGAGTTTTATTAAGAGTAGGGCTCCCGACTAACATTTTCCACTGCTGGCACAGTCTTTCAGTTGGTGCCACCAGCTTATGATTTGGACACATCCCCAAAAAATGTTATACATTAGACTAAAACATTTGGCATATTAGTTTATTTATACATAAAGATCAATTCAGTAATTTGATTAGATTTTGTTTAAACTGCTGGCCCTTACAACTATGATTAGGGTACTAGCATTGTGATGATTGAGAGGAGGTACAATTTTTGTAAAGCAATCTCTAATTTGACTTTGTGAATGGCCTCTCATCTTCAGCATTACTATAAGGCCACAACTATGATCTGCTTCCTTGCTTTCTTGGTTTGCTCTTTTGTTATGTCTCTCTTGCTGATGATTTTGAAAATACACATTGCACAGGGCAGTAGTTGCTTACCTGTTTCATGTGCAAACCAAATGCTATTGTCACAGTTAATCCCTGGTCAGGAGGAGGGGAGAGTGAGTGGCTCAGCCACACACGCAACTCGCGAAACAGACATAAGTAGAGTTTGATATCAGGACAAGATTCATTCACATTGCCATTGGACCAAATCATTAAGGTTTTAATATATGTAGATATTTTTTAGGTCACACTTGTGACCAATTAAAAATAAAACTCTAAAAGCCAAGAAAAAGGGTTGTAGAATGTGACCATTTGTTTGCAGTCTGGAGCCCTGTCTGCTGTATTGTGACGTCTGACATTTCACCTTTATGTAATTGTTAGAAAAATGTATCACTGTGGATAGGGTATCAAGCTATTTAAAATCATATTAGATGAAAAAGGTCTGACTTCAAAAGCAGTTGAACACAATCATGTCAGACTTTCATCTTCCCACGTCATGCAAGCATGTATATGCCCTTTTGTTCCTAATACTAACCATTATACCACAGTGTTGTTGAATACTTGTTTTCAACTGAGTAGACGCAAGTTCTAGAACGCACATTCATTCCTGATATACGGGACAATTGAATGTCTTCGGGATAGATATGAGATACTTGATCATGACCTAATGTAAAGCACTGCATACAAACCATACTTAAAATTTCTATACCAGTCAATCATATTGTTGCTTGTTATGCACACTACCAAATCTACCGAGACACACCAACACCACAACGTCAATGAACATCTTGTAGAACCATGAGCACAGGCCAGCGACGTAGGCTTCACTGGTTTTTTTTTTTTTTCAGTTGTTACATGTACAAGATTCACTGTGAATCTGGACAGATTCAGCCACAAAGGAAAAGCACAGCTTCACTCAACTTAATCTAGTCAGTACTTAAACCTTTACTTAGATTACTTGGTTGTATTAACTTATCAGCAGTTTCATAAGAGGTAAAAGAATGTGTAGGTAAAGCCACTCCCATACATTGTCATCTAACTAGGTAGTTAAAGAAAACATTTCAAGAGCTGTTTTGAATTAATTAAATTCACTATTTTGCTTAATAGCAAACAAGATTTATCATGCTATCTTTCATGTTAAGCCTAATCAGTCAAATACACTACAGTAAGCAAGCAGCTGTCAAAATATTTAAAAAAATTGTAGGATGTATACATCTCAAATTAGTCTAATTTGAAAGTATATTTGAATCTAATTATATATTTTCTGGTGTTACCCAAATTTTATTTGGTGCTTTTACTAGTTGGACCAAGTTGAGAGGTGTGGTGGTGAAGTAATGTTTCAAGTTATCTGAAAACCAAAGGACGTTTTTAATATTTTCCATTTACTGCCACAATGCAGATCATTTGGATTTAATTCCTGACAAATCACAGGTTGGCCTTTGGATATGCTCTGTACATCAATGTAAAGTAAAATTCTGTGTTATGAGTGGTGGCGTATCAGAGACAGTGTGTCAATGCACTGGGCAACAATTCAATATATTAACATTGTATTTCCCTAACATTGCTGCGATATGGTACATTTCGATAGTGCCATACAGTACACTATCATACCTTGGTGATGTCAAAGTGTACACCCCTAGATTATTATAATAGACTGATGAAGGTAGTAGGCCGTAATGGCATTAGTAATGTAAACACTTTTTGCGTATGGTTACAATTGAAATGAGCATAAGAAGATTCAAATACCTGCTTTCTGAGTTTGGCTTAATCTGAGTTTTTCAGCTGTATATTTGCTCAGTGCATTTGCCAGCAGTGCCAGCCTACCTCTTATGCATTAGTGAATTGGCCTAGACTGATAACCGAAATGAACCAGCTAGGTACTTTCATATACAAATTCAAAAACAGAATAAAATAGGCTTCCCAAAATCTTTATTTAGTTTTTTTGTGCATTCATCAAAGTCTTATCAGGTAGCAGGATTTCATCTTCAGGTAAACAAATGTTTAAATTTAAAGATGCACTCTGCAATTTTTTGCCACTGGTTGTAGAAATGCTGCTTTAGAGCTTAAAAGGGTCCCTGAAAATGTACATGTTGATTTGCCAACAAATCATTTGCTTTCAAATGTGAAATTTCATGGCTAACTGAGCTATGATAGTGATTCTACTGAAAGTATCCAGATATAAACATATTCCACATGCAATTTGAATTTTTAAAAAAATCTGAAAATTTGCATCTTTAACTTATTTTTATCCCACTATACAAAATTGCATTGTGTTCATATTCATTGTTGGTGATTTTTAAACAATGTTCAGAAGTAATTTTTATTTTACCCTTCCAAAGAAGTTGTTTATGCCATTTCGGTATTGGCAAGGTGAGTTTAAGGTGGTCTTAGAATTCTGAAGGCATTTAAGTGAATAGAATTTGTGCTCATTTTAAGGATTACTCCTGTAGGTCATAACATGGATGAATAATACTGAAAAGTGTTTTTGAAAGGAATTTATTGAGCGATGAGTCATTTCTACAGACTTTGTAAATCATATTATTGATTAATATAAATGTCAACTAGTATGCCATATTGGTGAATCATAAACAAACTACAGAACTGTGTTGTTTTGAAGTAACCATTGTTTAATTGGGATGCATTTCAACCGTTAGATTTTTGGTTTAAAATATAAGGTGTAGCATTTAAAATATAAAACGTTTTGCACATGCTTATTTTACCGCAATTTGCTAGGCACATTAAATACATTTTGTAAGATTCACCTATATATTTTTAATAAAATTACTGCACTGCCAAGTGACTAGACTGCCACCCCCATGGCTTTCCTGTCTTATTCCAGTGCCAGAAAAACCACAGTTTGCAGAAGAGTTGGGCTAGACCACTGGCTCCCCCCTTTCGAAGACTGAGAACAAATGCATGTTATTGTGTCACGGTTATGACATCTGTTATTTTTAAGTAGTTGCAGTATACTGGCTTTAATTCGAACACTACGTTCCCATACCATTGTTTTGGCAGTGACACGAGAGCAAATTGACACCTCTGCCCACTACTATCCTTATCCAGATTGTAGTGAGATCATATACGGTGTGGATCCGGGTTGTTGCCATTGTCATTTTCTGACTGTTTTCTCTTTCCAACAGGATGCTCGTTCAGGAGGAAGCAGCATTAGTTGTTCTCCCAGTGTAAGATGGAGGAGCTGGACAGGTTGATTTCAGAGACACCAGCCTCAATACAGCAGTGACTGCATCCAAGAAACAAGTGGGCCCAGTGCTCACAACTCTTGAATGTGATTCCTTCTCTGTAACTGGACTCCAACACTGTGTCCCTCAATAAAATATTGTTTTGGCTAAAGAATTGGTTCCTACTTTTCTTTTTTGCTTATGTTGTAATCTTCATTTAGGTTATGTGCATGTTTTCAAGGCTAGTGACACTTAGTGCTTGATTTCAAGAAATGTCATGTACCAGTTAATAATAGGCTACTTTAGGTAATCTAGTGGTCAGAGCATTTGACCAGTGACCAAATCCCTGAGTTGATTGGGAAAATCTGGACTTGAGATTGACAGTGAACAATAACTGCTCTGGGGTTTCTGTAAAAAAATAAAAAAAATAAAACCTTGCTCTGACCTTACTCTCTGAGGGTGCCTCAAGGAGAGTGGGATGCATAAATCAACAATCCACACATTCAAGTTTGTGAAATAAGACCACCCATCCACCTAGTTAGCATTCACTTAGGACTGACAAAATTCAGAACTTAATTTATTACCAACATGAATGTAAGTTTATATGCAATTTTCAGTAAAAAATTAATATTTTACTGGACTCTTGTTTAATGAACACACCAGATAATGCCAACCTACCTTTCACTTAAGTATTACAAGTTAATAGAAGTTTTAACTACAGTTATAAAGCTTTAAAATACTGCAATCTACAACATATTAAGACTGAAAATTCTAAGAAATCAATGTGCTTCAATTATTTTTTAGAGAATTATGTAGTCAAGACTAGTGTTATCATTTGGGTTTTTTTCTTCAGGAAATAATGCCAAAATGTTTGACATCTGCATTACACTAAAAAGTTCCACCCACTAAAGTGTTTTTAGGTAATAAAAAGTCAATCCTGTTAAATGTCACTTTAATGTTTCTATATTCTCATTAGCCAGAAAATGGTCTGGAATCTCACTTCCTGCTGAAATGAATCTAATTCCATTCTAGCCTGTCTTAAATTCTATCTTTATCTGATCCCTAGCTCCTCTCTTACACTTTAGCCTCCCCCTTGATTATACACAACAGACCTCCCATCTGTCTTACCCATCCTGCCCACCCATGCTCTGTGTCTCTGCCTGCTCCCTCTCCCTTAGCAGATGACGGATGGAGGAGTTCTGTGTGGAGAGAGTACTGGAGAGGAGGGGCATCAGGGTCCTAAAGCCTTCTCTTAGCTCCTCCACATTCTGCTGCAGAATGTAAATGTGGGTTTCCAGGTCGCTTCTGCATCCACTCACCTCTGACAATATGTCATACATCATATTCTGCATCTAAGTGGATACAGAGATTCAGAATGGGCAGAGGAATTAGATGACAAGAGAATAACAGAACATGGTTCAGCACTACCTTTGAAGTATTGGTTGTATATGGCTGTTGCAACAATAGTGACTTTTCTGGAATTTGGGTCATTCTGTTGGTGCAACGGTAATGGAGTGAAACTATGGGATGAAAGCTCAAGATTTTGCCCATCTCTCACCTTGCAGAAATCCACAAGCGTGTTGGCCTGATCAGCCAGCTTCCTCCTTTCCATCTTAATATCACGCAGCCTGGGGAGAACATAGGGGCAAGATTTCTAACACTTAGAGGTATCTAGGTTTCATATATTAAATGGATGCATCCAATGACCAGAGTTCTATGTTATCTTTATATAAGGTACCAAACTAAGACCAACTCATTCACAACTGAGGCCTATCTTTTAGGAGTGTATTACAGGTTCTGGAATTGTAACCAACTTGGGCAAGTAATGTAATGTGTGACCTCATGGTTTCTCTCAGTGTGGAATATCTACATTGATTGAGTGAAGTGAAATCATTCAGACAGTGACATGTTTCATTTTTTGGTTTTGAATTCAAGAAATTTGGATTTGAAATGTCCTTGGGGTTAAAAGAAATTGGTAACTTCCTCAAGCATCTATATGCAGAACCAGTGTATTTATGATTCTAGTTGAAGGATTAGCAGCTAATTATACAAGAAAGAGCAACATTTGGTTTGAAATTCTAAATATTCAGGTATAATGATAACTGAGCGACAAATGATTTTTGTAAATGTGTCTTATTGTAGTAGCGCAGGACAGACAGATCTTACTATGTTTATCCTATAAGAGCTAACTAGATTGCAAGCTAGCTATTTTATCTAACATTCTGCAACGTATGGTTTGTGTCCATGGTATAACTATAACCAAGCAAACAAAAGTTTTTTGCATACTAGTGCTACTGGATATATACATGTGGGTAGCTTACCACTACTAGGTATCTAACTTGTTACTTAGATAAAGAGCTTACCTGGAGGAGAAATATGGCCAACAGATGGCTTTTCAGATCTATATCAGTCAGTGTATCCCTCAATCGCTTGAAAGTGATGCCTATATTTATTTGGGTTGTTCCTAGAGCTTTATCCCAATGTCTCTGACACTAGCAATGCACAATGCCCAAACCAAAATAAAATAATAAAAGATTATCAAGAAGACCTCAAATCTATGATTGTAACCATAACATAACTTTGATTTACTCCCTTTCAAATAACATTTTTCCCCAGTATAATATTTAAATTAGCATTTGTCTGTGTTTGTACGGTGGAAATCGTATAAATGGCTTCTTTAAAATGCAGACTGACAGCTTTAATTAAGTGTATTTGTATCCGTATCAGGATAATATGCATTTAGAAAATACAACATATACATTTTGGGGTATAAAAAGTTAAATGGTTTCACAGCTGATTCCTATTAGGGGGCTGTGTTTATTGGCATCATTAGTGCATGCACACAACCGGTCAATGTCTATTATTGATTCTAGGCTTTGAATTTGGAGTCTTGTTGGTGTCTGACAACATGAGGACCAAAGAAATGTCAAGTCAAGCAAGAGTGTTAAATGCACCAAAATCAACTGATGAGAATATTAAGAAAGCGAGCATTGGTGAGGTCAGTAAAGGCAAATGACCTGGTAGACCAAAGAAAACATCCACAGTGGATCACTAAAGAACACTAATTATAATGTAAAAAGTAAAAACAACAACAACAACAACTGTCTGACAGATCAAGAACTCTCTCCAGGAGGTAGACGTGGATGTGTTCGCCACTACCATCAGTAAAACTAGAGGTGGGGCAGCAAGGTCCCAAAACATTAGCTAGCCTCAAAAACAGGACAGCAACTAATTAACTGGATTTGCACCACATTAAGAGTCTGAACAATGAAGTTAGAGACTAAAACTAAAAAAATGTGGTTTCTTTGGGGATTCCTTTGAGGCAAAGTGTCTAGGGCTTAGGGTTGGGTGACTGGACAACCCTGTCAGCCTAAAATACTACCAAATGCCTCTAAACTCCTTGAACATGGGCTTAAATATGCAGAACGACAATAATCATGAGCACACTACCATAAATAACAATGAGCTTTTCTGGTTAGGTTTACAGTTAAGTCAGTACGCAAATGCTCTAATACAGAGCAACCTACATGTTGTTTAAGAAGACAGGTGGAGCACACAATTCAGCAGCAATAAGTAACCTCTACTCAAATAATTAGTTATTGGCAAAATTCTGTGCTGGGAAGACGACAATAGGCGTGTTCACACTGCACCTTAGCCTAGGGCTAAGAGCCTCCTAAGCCCAGGGCTAAGGGAGATTTCAGCCCAGGGCTTAGAACAATACTATGTGAAAAGTGTTAGTTTTTGAAGGCAACTGAAGGGTTGTTTTCACTCATTTTCAGTCATTTACGGTACTCTTAGAAGAAGTAAGATTTCAGATGTTTTCTGAAGATTAGCAGACATTCTGCTATCCTAGGCTCAAGAGGAAGCTGTCTCCACCACTGGGGTGCCTGGACAAAGGAAAGTTCTGACCTGGCAGATTGGGAGCTGTCTTCCCGTAGTGGCAGGACAGCCAAAAGAGTATCACCAGGGAAGATATGTACATAGCCTCTGCTGATGTCTATTGGTTGCAGTCTTCAGACTATCATTACATGCAAAGAACATGCAACCATGAATACTTTATTGGATATCATTTTAATTTGTCCAAATACTTTTGGGAGACTGGAATTTCTATTCGATATTGTTTATTGGTGTATTCAGTATGGATGAAAATACCCTAATTAAAGCTGACAGTCTGCACTTTCACTTCATAGTCTTAATATAATTTCAGTTTGAAATGGCTGGAATCCAGAGCCAAAAAACAACAATAAATGTATCACCAAAAAACAGCAATAAATGTATGTACTAAATACCAAAGATTGGTTCCTTACTGGTGGATGGCAAGCAGTAGCTTCCTTTGGTGCATGCGTACTCTACAGTGGTCCCTCTCCCTCGCCAGCTTGGTGTGTTTGTAGATCATCCATGTTTCTCTTAGTACATTCGCAGCTGAATATTTTATCTGGAAAAGAACAATCGCATTTTCGTCCGACACTTCATTTTTGTGGCCACATTACAAATAGCCTAGAACTAAAAAAAACAAGCTCAATGGAATATATTTATGGTAATTCATTTTTAATCACAGACTGTTTAATCTGTGTCTGCAAAACTGGCCGTTAGTTTTTCAAAGGCAGAGGTTTGGTAACAGGAAAGTAGAAAATTCCCTCCCCACAGTTTCCTTTTGTGAACTAATGCTTGCAATTTTTATATACAGTGTATCTATACACAGTGCCTTGCAAAAGCAATCAGACCGCAGACCAAATGTCATATTACTGAATTAGAAATTATACACTGACATTTTTTCTGTTTGATATTTTATTTTAAACCACTACTCAAAATAAATGACTATAAACAGTGACATTGGTTTTATGTTGGAAAATATTCGTAAGAAAAACTGAAATATGTTTCTTGCATATGTATTCAACACCCACATATGAATATTTAGTAGAGCCAACTTTCTCAGCAGTAACATCTTTACATTTTTTAGTATTTACCAGCTTTGCAAATAGTGTCATAGTGGTTTTGGTCCATTTTTCTTGACAGATTTGCTCTATGTAATACAGGTTGGTTGGGCAATGCTAGTGAACAGCAATTGTCATAGTGCTAAAGATTCTCAATATGATTGAGAACAGGACACAATCCCAGTATATTTTTTATTGAAAAGGAAATACTGGAATATGTCATATACATAAGTATTCAGACCTTTTATTCAGTACTTTTTAGAAGCAGTTTTTTTTTTTTTTTTACAAAGACCTCTGCATGGTTGCAATGGGTGACAGGTCTGGACTGCAGGCAGGCCAGTTTCGCACCAGGACTCTTTTACTAAAGAGCCATGCTGTTGTAATACGTGCAGAATATGGTTTGGCATTGTCTTGCTGAAATAATTAAGACCTTCCCTGGAAAAGACGTTGTCTGGATGGCAGCATATATTTCTCCAAAACCTGTATATATTGTACAGCATTTATGGTGCCTTCACAGATGTGCAAATCACCCATGCCATGTACACTAATGCACCCCATTACCATCACGGATGCTGGCTTTTGCACTATCTGCTGATAACAAGACGGAAGTGTCCTCTGCTCTTCAGCCGGGAGTATGTGGCGTCTATGATTCCCAAAAAGAATCTCAAATTTTGATTAGTCAGACCAGAGGTTAGTTTTCCACTTCACCTCAGTCCATCTAAAATGAGCTTGGGCCCAGAGAAGGCACCGGCGTTTCTGGATGTTGTTTATGTATGGTTTCTTCTTTGCATGGTAAAATTTTCACTTGCATTTGTGGATGCAGCAACAAACTGTGTTCATAGGCAATGGTTTTCGGAAGTGTTCTTGAGCCCATGAAGTGATTTCCACTACAGAATCGTGTCTGTTTTTAATGCAGTGCTGTCTGAGGGCCTGAAGATCATGGCCATCCAATATTGGTTTTCAGTCTTGTCCCTTGCGTACAGAGATATCTCCAGATTCTCTGAATCTTTTCATGATATTATGTACCGTAGATGATGAGATCCCCAAACTCTTTACAATTTAAGTTGAGAAACATTATTCTTAAAATGGGAAATGGTAGTGATTCAAATGATTTCTGGATTAATTCAGATGTTTCTATAGGTTACTTCTGCTGGATAGTGTATTGAAAAATAACAGTGTAGGTTGGCTTTAAAAAGGCCTTCAAAATCAGTGAGGACAATGAGTAAGTAGTGGTAGTTGAATGGCACCACCAAGACACTGTCTAGATCAGGCTGTCCCTCTAAACTGGATGATAAAGTAAGGAGACAGTTTAGAGAGGATAGCAAGAGGCCCATTCTAACCACATTTCAGCCTAAAAAGAAAAGGACAATACCTTGACAAGCTTAGGTGTGATTCAGTGGGTTACATGCCTGCACACCCGACAGATCTCCCGATAAGGGGCTGATATACACTGCTCAAAACAATTAAGGAAACCAATTATACAATTAATCATTACAGTATAACAACAAGTCAATTAAACTTCAGGGACGTCAATATGTCCAGTTAGGAAGCATAAGCGATTTTGAATCAATGTCATCTGTTTTGGTGCAAATGAAAGTGACAACAGATGCACTGGAGAGGCAACAGCAAGACATCCCCCAAAAAGGGAATAGTTTTGCAGGTGGTAGCCACAGACAATTGCTCTCTCCTTATCCTTCCTGACTGATTCTTCTCTAGTTTTGTGTTTTGTTAGTGTCCTTGTCACTACTGGTAGCATAAGGCAGTAGCTGCAGCCCTTTCAGGTTGCAGTCCAGCTCCTCCAGGATGGCACATCCATACGTGCCATCGCAAGAAGGTTTTCTGTGTCTCCCTGTACAGTCTCAAGAGCATGGAGGAGATACCTAGAGACAGGCCGTTACACTAGGAAGGCTCGACATGGCTGTAGAAGGGCATCAACCCAGCAGCAGGACTGGTATCTGCGCCTTCGTGCGAGGAGGAACAGGAGGAGCACTGCCAGAGCCCTACAAAATGACCTCTAGTGGGCTACTGGTGTGCATGTTTCTGACCAAACTGTCAGAAGCAGACTCCATGAGGGTAGCATGAGGGCCCAACGTCCTCTAGTGGGACATGTGCTCACAGCCCAGCACTGTGTAGCTCGATTGGCATTCGTCAGAGAACACCAGAATTGGCAGGTCCATCATTGGTGCCCTGTACTCTTCACAGATGAGAGCAGGTTCACACTGAGCACGTGGCAGACGTGAAAGAGTCTGGAGACACTGTGGTGAACATTATGCTGCCTGCAAAATCATCTAGCATGACTGGTTTGGCGGTGGGTCAGTGATGGTCTGGAGAGGCATGCCAATTGAGACGGCACGTATGGATGTGCCGTCCTGGAGGAGCTGGACTGCCTGTGCAGCCTGAATGGGCTGCAGGTACTACCTCATGCTACTAGTAGTGACAATGACACTAGCAAAATGCCAAACTACAGGAGAATCAGTCAGGAAGGATAAGGAGAAAGCAATTGTCTGTGGTCGCCATCTGCAAAAACCATTCCCTTTTTGGGGGTTGTCTTGCTGTTACCTCTCCAATGCACCTGTTGTCACTTTCATTTGCTCCAAAACATGTGACACTGATTTACAATCGCTTATGCTTCCTAACTGGACATATTGATATCCCTGAAATTTAATTAACTTGGTGTTATACTGTGATGATTACGTGTTCCTTTAATTTTTTTGAGCAGTGTATGTTTTATACAGTAGACTAACCTGGCAGTTATTGTCCTTGGTGTGTTAATCAGTAGAACAATATGAGATGGTAGAACTATGGGATAATAGACCAGCAACAATCTATTTTTGATTTACATGGGCTACATATAGATGCTGCCAGTTATTGGGGTTATATATGTTATGGACTGATATTGCATGTATATTGAACTAAACGTAGGGCTGTGACAACTTGCATTTACTTAATTCCAAGTGAAGCACGGTCCATAGTTTGCAATAAAGAACAGTATGTCTTGAACATAATGCATTGTTTTTTAACCGACAAGTATGTATTAAGGGCAAAATTTGAACACATTCTAAAATTACAATTAATCATGATTAACTATAGAAGTTTATGTGATTTATCGCAATTAATTATTTTAATCGTTTGACAGGACTAATTTAAATGCATGAAAGCCAGTAACAAGAAAAAATTCTAGGATGATGTTAAACCTTCTATAGACACTATATCTCAAATCATGTAAATTCAAGGTTCCAAAAGCCAATATTGCATAAATGAAGGTGAATCAAAGGTGAGTTTTACCCTCTTTGTAAAGTATGAGTCCATCATGAAGTTGTGGACGTGTTTCTCTGCCCTGGTCAGCTCCAATTTTCTGGCAACCACGGCAACCACCAGCACTGTGCAACCTGCCCCCTGTGTGTTTGTTAGTGTGATTGTGTGTGTGTGTGTGTGTGTGTGTGTGTGTGTGTGTGTGTGTGTTGTCAGGGGAAAAACAACATTACTAATAAACACATTTCACACAAATGATGTATTTAGCATTTTACTAAATTGTATAGGAAATAGGAGTAATTATATTTTCAAGTATTCTTTTTTTACAATCCTGTTTCCAAAAAGTTGGGACGCTGCATAAACTGCAAATAAAAACAGAATGCAATGATGTGCAAATGATTTACCCCCATATTTAACTGAAAATAGTACAAAGACAAATGTTGAAACTGAGAAATGTTATTGTTTTTGGAAAAATACATTTTGATGCCAGCAGCGCATTTAAAAAAAAGTTGGGACAGGGTCATGTTTATTACAGTGTTGCATCTCCTGTTCTTTTAACAATACTCTGTAAGCTTTTGGGAGCTGAGGCGACCATTTGCTGTAGTTCTGAAAGTGAAATGTATTCCCATTCTTGCTTGATATAGGATTTCAGCTGTTCAACAGATTGGGGTCTCCTTTGTCATATTTTTCATTTCATAAAGCGCTAAATGTTTTCAATGGGTGACAGGTCTGGACTGCAGGCAGGCCAGTTGAGCACCCAGACTCATTACGAAGCCATGCTGCTGTGACTCATGCAGAATCTGGTTTGACATTGTCTTGCTGAAATAAACAAGGCCTTCCCAGAAAAAGACGACTGGACGGCTGCATATGTTGCTCCAAAACCAGTATATATTGTGCCTTCACAGATGTGGAAGTCACCCATGCCATGAGTACTAATGCACCCCCATACCATCACAGATGCTTGCTTTTGAACTGTGCCCTGATAACAAGCCGGAGTGTTGTTCATGATTCCAAAAAATAATTTCCATGATTCCAAAAAATAATTTCAAATTTTGATTTGTCAGACCACAGGACAATTTTCCACTTCACCTCAGTCCATTTTAAATGAGCTTGGACCCAGAGAACGCGATGATGGTTCAGAAATAATTGGACATAATAATTGAAACAAGTTTTGTTATTTTGGCTGTTTACTAATATATTTTCAAGTTACTGTTAAATAATGAATATGGGCTTAAAGTGCAGTCTCTCAGCTTTAATTTGAGGATATTCACATCCAAATTGGAGGAAGAGTTTAGGAATTACAGCTCTATAATATGTAGCCCCCTCTTTTTCAAGGAACCAAAAGTAATTGAACAGTTGACTCAAAAGCTGTTTCATAAACAGGTGTGTGCAATTCCTTCATTTTCTCTTCATCAGTTAAGCGGGTAAAATGTCGGGAGTTGATTCCAGGTGTGGCATTCGCATTTGGAAGCTATTGCTGTGAACCCACAACACGTGGGGTGGGCTCTCAATGCAAGTGAAACAGGCCATTATTAGGCTGCAAAAAAAAATTCCATCAGCAGGAACATCAACAGTTTGGAACATTCTGAGAAAAACAGAACGCACTGGTGAGCTCTGCAACACAGAAAGGCGCTGGATGTCCACGGAAGACAACGGTGGTGGATGATCGTAGGATCCTTTCCATGGTAAAGAATTACCTCTTCACAACTTCCAGCCATGTGTGGAACACTCTCCAGGAGGTAGGCATATCATAATCCAAGTCTACCTTAAAGAGAAGACTTCACAAGAGCAAATACACAGGGTTCAACACAAGGTGCAAACCATTCATAAGCTTCAAGAATAGCAAGGCCAGATTAGACTTTGTCAAAAAACATCTAAAAAAGCCAGCCCAGTTCTGGAACAGCATTCTTTGGACAGATGAAACCTAGATCAACCTGTACCAGAATGATGGGAAGAAAAAAGTATGGAGAAGGCTTGGAACGGTTCATGATCCGAAGCATACCACATCATCTGTAAAACACGGTGGAGGCAGTGTGAGTGCATGGCTTCCAATGGCACTGGGTCATTAGTGATTATTGATGATGTGACAGAAGATAGAAGCAGCCGGATGAATTCTGACGTGTATAGGGATATATTGTCTGCTCAGATTCAGCCAAGTTCAGCAAAGTTGATTGGACAGTGCTTCACTTTACAGATGGACAATGACCCAAAACATACCGCGAAAGCAACCCAGGAGTTTTTTAAGGTAAAGAAGTGGAATATTCTGCAATGGCCGAGCCAATCACCTGATCTCAACCCGATCGAGCCTGCATTTCACTTGTTGAAGACAAAACACAAACAAACAACAACTGAAGACAGCTGCAGTAAAGGCCTGGCAAAGCATCACAAAGGAGGAAACCCAGAGTTTGGTGATATTCATGCAATACAGACTTCAAGCAGTTATTGCCTGCAAAGGATTCTCGACAAAGTATTAAAAATGAACATTTTATTTATGATTGTGTTAATTTGTCCAATTACATTTGAGCCCCTGAAAGAAGGAGACTGTGTATGAAAAGGGTTGCAATTCCTAAACGTTTCATACAATATTTTTGTTCAACCCCTTGAATTAAAGCTGAAAGTCTACAATTCAATTGCATCTTGGTTGGTTCGTTTCAAATCCATTGTGGTGGCGTACAAAGCCAAAATTATGGAAATTGTGTCAGTGTACAAATATTTCCAGACCTAAGTCTATGGTTTCTTCTTCTTCTTTCTGCATGGTAGAGTTTTCACTTGCATTTGTGTATGCAGCGACGTACTGTGTTAACAGACAATGGTTTTCAGCAGTGTTCCTGAGCCCATGCAGTGATTTCCGATGCAGAATCGTATCTGTGTTTAATGCCGTGCAGCCTGAGGGCCTGAAGATCACGGCCATCCAATATTGGTTTTCGGCCTTGTCCCTTGCATACAAAGATTTCTCTGGATTTTCTGAATCTTTTAATGATATTATGTACCGTAGATGATGAGATGCTCAAACTCTTTGCAATTTTACGTTGAAAAACTTTATTTTTAAATTGTTGCACTATTTGCCCGCACAGTCTTTCACAGGGTGGTGAATCCCTCCCCATCCTCACTTCTGACAGACCCATCCTCTCTGGAGTGATCTTTTAATACCCAATTATGTTACAGACCAGTTGACAATTGACCTAATAAGTTGTGTGATATTCTACCAGGTTTAGTTTTTTAGCATTACACAACTTTTCCAGTCTTTTGTTGCCTCTGTCCCACTATTTTTGAAACTTGTTGCTGGCATCAAATTCAAAAAGGGCATATATTTTCCAAGAAACAATAAAATTTCTCAGTTTCAATATTTGATATGCTGTCTTTGTACTATTTTCTATTGAATATAGGGTTTAAATGATTTGCAGATCATTGCATTCTGTTTTTATTTAAATGTTATGCAGCGTCCCAACTTTTTTGAAAAAGGGATTGTATACCTACCTAGTTTTTCGAATACCAATTTAAATATTCCCCTCCCAAAAGTACACAGCGTTACCACTGTTAAACAATTTTATATATTAGCTTAGTACCAATCGGAAATAAAGGGACCAGACTTCTGAGCATTAATGATTTCATCAGATTATTGTCATGAGTGGCCTAGTGCTGACAATGGCACAATATCATGAGTTGACATGGGTTTGAACCTGGCCCACTGTCCTTTGACTCTCCCTTCCTCCTTTCCAACTCTTGTAATTCTATAATAAGACCAAACATTAAGACAAATTACAAAAGGAGTGTGACTGCCCAACACCTTAAAGACAGTGTTTTTCCTATTGTGCTGAGACGGCTTACCATGATGCCAGTGAGCAGACAGATGCTGCGGCCACAGTAGGTGTGAGGAACCACATCCCCATAGCCAATAGACAGGAAGGTAACTGAAACCATCCACAGGGCCTCCATGTAGTTACTGCTCAGGTCCTTATAGTTGTGGTGTCTATAGGACAGGAGAGGAATGATGATGCAGCTTCTTATCTGTTTTGATGACTGTCACCATATACATTTGTATTTAGTCTGGACACCTTTACTCAGCACTACTTACAAGAGCCATTAAGGTTAAGTACCTGGCTCAAAGGCACTTTGGCATATTTCTTTTCACCTTGTCAGCTTATGGATTCCAACCAGCAACCTTTTGGTAACTGACCCAATGCACTAACCACTATGGTAAAGGATGTATTTCTTTTCATTGGAGTGAGGGAAAACCTATTATTCTGACAGGAGCATATGAGCATATCAATGTGAACATAAAAAAAAAAATTGTTCCAGTGATATTTTAACAGCTTTCAAATGGGCGTTGAGAAAAGTTCATTTCGAATGCAGTTGAATTGACCTTCAAATAATCGAACCAACAACGCACCTGATGTAGTACCAAAGCACAATAATTCACAGCAACAAACAGTACTGTACATCGAGCAACAACAATAAAACAAGCAGATCAGTAAGTGTAGCTGATTACCCTACACTGAATACCAAGAAAATGTTTGAAAAAACATAAACAGCAAATGAAAAAAAAAACGTATGGCTAATAGCAATTTGGTTTAACATTGCTGAACGTTCCTGAAAAGTCAATTTGGGTTTGTATTTGTCATCACCCATAAACCACAGCCATCAGTGCCCTAGCCCTTTGGGGGCCCTAAGCAAAATTTAATTTGGGGTCCCCCTCTCCCCTAGTGGTCTGGGGTTCATTAGCGGTCTTGGGCCCCCTAGTGGTCAGGGCCCCCTTGACACCCATAATTCAAGAAAGTGAGCCGATTTGCCCAGTTAAACGGTAGCTGGTTCCAAATGTAAGTGTACTCATCATGACCAAACAGATATCCGTGTAGCATTTAAATATATGTTTGCAGAATCAGGTGGCTATGCAAGGATAATATTTGAATGTGACTGACTGAACTTTTGAATAGCCCATTGGATGTCAAGTAGGGCTGGGCGATAAAAAATGTACATCACAATATACTGAAGATTTTTAGTTGATTCGATATTAATAATGCTATATTTATTTGTATATCTAGTTTGTCATTATTATCTTAAAATATACTTTACAGGCATCCTGGTGCCATCACTTCCTCAGGTAAACGGCCCACACGTACACAGCCGTCCATGTGATGTAAAAGAAAACAGGACTCGTCAGACCAGGCTATCTTCCACTGCTCCAAGGTCCAGTTCTGACTCTCATGCGCCCATTGTAGGCATTTTCGACGGTGGACATGGGTCATCATGGGCACTCTGACCAGTCTGCGGCTATGCAGACCCATATGCAGCAGGGGGCGATGCACTGTGTGTTGTGACACATTCCTCCTGTAACCATCATTAAAAATGTCTGTGCCACAGTAGAGCTTCTGTCGGTTCAGACCAGATGGAATAGCCTTTGTTTTGCTCGCGCATTGATGAGCCTTGGGCACCCAACACCCTGTTGCCGGTTTGTGGTTTGTCCCTCCATGGACCACTGTTGGTCACCACTGCTGACCAGGAGCATCCCACGAACACTGCCGTTTCAGGGATGCTCTGACCCAGTCGTCTGGCCATAACAATTTGGCCCTTGTCAAAGTCACTCAGGTCTTTACTCCTGCCCATTTCTCCTGCATCCAAAACGTTGACTACGAGAACTGAGTGTTTGCATCTAGTCTACCTAGACCTTGACATGTGCCCTTGTTAGGAGATGATCAACATTATTTGCTTCACCTGTGAGTGAAGGCTCACAGTGTATATTACGGAGTTAATGTTGTTAGATTACGTTAAAGATTAGGTTATTTTTATTTATTTATTTATTTAAAAAATTTGATTACGATATTTGTCGAATTATTGCCCAGCCCTAATGTCAAGTCACTACAGAAGTTGCCTTAGTTAAAAATATCTACTGAAGCGGGATTTATTCAAAGGCACACTGCAGCATGTCATCCTGCACTATAGACCATATGTATTTTTCGGTAAATGCTGGGAATGTCAAGGTACTGTATATAACCTATTTCTCTACCTAGTCTTTCAATTCCCATTTCTTTACCAGTCACATTTTATGGTTCATCCATTTCCTTCTTGGCCTCCTTTGGGAATTAAACCCTGGTGTTGCAAGTGCAATGCATTACTAACTGAGCTATGTGGGACCACAGCCACTCACCTTTCACAGACATGTAGGCCCCATGCAGCAACTAGCCACAGCGAGACGCTGAAGATCATCAACACAGTGCCAGGGTACATGGTCATCAGGGTTTTGACCACAAATCGGCTGTTGAAGTGGATCTGGATACGAGTAATAACAATCTTCATATTCACAGTGAGAATGGAGATCCATAGTGAGAATGGGGAGAATGGCCCAGTACCCACAATTCAATAAATCACAACAAGACAACACGACACAAGTCACCAGCACAACATTAATCTTGCCATCTGTTTGCCATTACAAAGCCAAATGGGAAGTTCAAGGTTATCACTTTGATCAGTTTAAAAAAGCAACAGCTAGGGAAGGGGATTACGGGGAGAGGATTTTGAAAGAACTCAGGAAAACATTCCCGAGTGGGAAAGGGAGGCAGGGTGGGCAACAAAGCAGAATGTATTTAAATTGTCCCATAAAATATAAACAACCGCTTTTCCAAAACAATTGGGACGCTGTGTAAAATGGAAATAAAAACAGAATCCATTGATGTGCTAATCATTTAAACCCTATATTTCATAGAAAATAGTACAAAGACAACATATTAAATGTTGAAACTGAGAAATGTTATTGTTTTTGTAAAAATACATGCCCATTTAGAATTTGATGCCAGCAAAGTGTTTCAAAAAAGGGACACGGTCATGTTTACCACTGTGTTGCATCAGCTATTCTTTTAACAAAATTCTGTAAGTGTCTGGGAACTGAGGAGACCAATTGCTGTAGTTTTGAAAGTGAAATGTTTTCCCATTCTTCCTTGATATAGGATTTCAGCTACTCAAATGTTCAGGGTCCCCTTTGTCGTATTTTCCATTTCATAATGCGCCAAATGTTTTCAGATTACAGATCTGGACTGCAGGCAGGCCAGTTTAGCACCCAGACTCTTTTACTACGGAGCCATGCTGTTGTAATACGTGGAGAATGTGGTTTGGCATTTGCTAAAATAAGCAAAACCTTCCCTGAAAGAGACGTTGTCTGGATGACAGCATATATTGCTCCAAAACCTGTATATATTGTTCAGCATTAATGGTGCTTTCACAGATGTGCAAATCACCCATGCCATGTGCACTAATGCACCCCCACACCATCCCGTATGCTGGCTTTTGAACTATGCGCTGATAAGAAACCGGATGGTCCCTTTCCTTTATAGTCCCTAGGACGCGGTGTCTATGATTCCCAAACATAATTTAAAAATGTTTATTTGTCAGTCCACAGGAGAGTTTTTCACTTTGCCTCAGTCTATCTTAAATGAGCTTGGGCCCAGAGAAGGCGGCAGCATTTCTGGATCCTGTTTATATATCGTTTCTTCTTTGCATGGTAGAGTTATAACTTGCATTTGTGGATGCAGCGATGTACTGTGTTCACAGACAATGTTTTATGGAAGTGTTCCTGTGCCCATGCAGTGATTTCCACTACAGAATCATGTCTGTTTTTAATGCAGTGTCTCTAGTGGGCCCGAAGATCACAACTACCCAATATTGGTTATCGGCCTTGTCACTTGCATGCAGAGATTTCTCCAGATTCTCTGAATCTTTTAATGATATTATGTACCGTAGATGATGAGATCCCCAAACTCTTTGCAATTTTACGTTGAGAAACATTATTCTTAAATTGTTGCACTATTTGCCCACGCATTCATACACGGAGTGGTGAACCCCTCCCATCGTCACTTCTGACAGACCTAATCTCTGTGGAATGATCTTTTAATACCCAATCATGTTACTGATCTGTTGCCAATTGACCTCATTAGTTGTATGATATTCCAACAGGTTTAGTTTTTTCTGTCTTTTGTTGCCTCTGTCCCAACATTTTTGAAACCTGTTGCTGGCATCAAATTATAAATGGGCATGTATTTTTCCTAAAACAATAACATTTCTCAGTTTCAACATTTGACATTTTGTCTTTGTACTATTTTCAATTTAATATATGGATGAATGATTTGCACATCATTGCATTCTGTTTGTATTTGCATTTTACACAGCGTCCCAACTTTTTGGAAACCAGGTTGTATATGGTACACCCTATTTAGAACAATGATTGTGATACAATGGACTGTTTTATTAATTCAATTTTAAAAAAAATGTTTCATCCCATTTCTCTCCCCTCCTAATTTGATGATGTCCAATCAACGATTATTGCTTTGTTTCGTCACAACTCCACAACAGCTGTATTTGAGTTCTAGACGTGTCCTCCGGTACACATCTCACCAAGCTGTTTTGCTCCATTTTATACTGCTCACTCAAACACTTTCACTGGCACACACACACTGGAGGTGAAAGTATTCCCCATCCAACAACCGCTTGCAGGTGCCCTACATACCAGACGGAGCCATCAGAGCGTGAAGAGACAACCCCTTTCTAACATTCCTCACTGGTGATGCCAAGCATATTTCCGCTGCTCTCTACTTGACCCGAAGGCACTGTCGATATGCCATGTCCAGGATTCTAAATATTTGGCCTCAATGATGCATTGAGACAGTAACTTAGACTGCTGTGATACTCTGAAAAAGTTTATTGCACAAGCATTGTTGACACACAAACTCTTCTTTGTAGCATAGAATCAGTTGTATCACAACTACTGTGTCAAAATCGTAAGTGTAGTAAAGAACCAATGTGTAAAATATATTTTCCATGTAGCAGGTAGGTGAGCTGCAGCTGTCACTTTCAAACCATCTCTCCATCCTACTCTTCTTCACCTGCATGTGTTTTGGTCCAATAGCTTTAGAACAAGAAACGACATATTTCAATTTAGGAAGCACAAGTGTTCCTTAACTATTAAGTGCTTGTTTTCTCATGAACAAAAGTGTTTTACGTCATGTAGAATGTTTGCTACTAGGAAATCACAGAGGGATTTTATTTACCCAAATCAGACAATGTTCATTAATATACTTGAGGAGATGACCACATCTCTTAATGACACCGATGGAAGAGAGGAAGGGTACGTCTTTTCCCTTTGACAACCGTAGCTTCTGTTATCCATTAGAAACTCTGCATTTTAGACAGCCTTTTTGTATCCACACAAGAAAACATCTGGGTGAAAAACTAGATTACATTATAAAGCTAAATATTCTACATATTTCTCCTTTAAATCACCTGAGATTTGAGAGATGGGTGACATTATTTGCATGGTAACCTTTGTTGACATCTGACCTTGTTGAGGGCGCCAATGCTGCGCGAGGCGGTGGACGTGTAGAGACGGCTGTGTAGCATCATGGCACGACCCAAGAGATAGAGTCGCAGGAACATGGGCAGAGCCAGCACGATCTCCATCTCCGACTCAGACAGCGTGGGGGACATGGCTTGCCATGATAATGGAAGACCAACTGGAAATGGGTGCACTGCTGCTACAAATAGCTCAAGGGCAATCAGGGTCAGCCGCTCTGTTGTGATGGCGATTCTCCAATCCTCCGATCCGTTGTCATGGATATACAGCTATAGAGGGATGGGCATATGGATGTAGATGAATATTGGCAACAATGTTTAGCAAATGTTTTTATCCTAGGCTATTTAAAATCATGCATAGATAGGGTAATGACTGGAGGACAGCTCATAATAATGCAATTAAGCACATGGAAAGCAGTGGTGCACTGTTTGAAAACATTCCATTAATTCTGTTCCAGCCACTATCCTTGTGTTTCAAGGGCCATGGTATACCAACTTACAGAAGACTATTATAACATCTACAATCTAACAAGAGGTACAAGACAAAGTTGCCCTCTGCTCTGTCACATTTACTTTTTTAATTCACTAAACAACCTCATAATGAAAACTGTAGAACAGAAGCCCTAAAATGAGTGAAGGTATCATTGTTGAAGATTGTGATAATGTCAATGTTCAATCTCATAGAGGGAAAACAGATTCGTAAGACACAAGAAAATCACGTTTATCTTTGTTGCCCATTTAAAAATGATGAGCAAATGTGAAGTGTAGTGTAGTATTAAATAATTAGTTAAAGACCAGTCAGAAAGGTGACTTACCTGCACTTCACAAATGTGGTAAGAAATGATCAGACATAGCAGGATGAGCGAGGACAGGCTGATAACAGATTTCATAGCCATGGAGTAAATGGAGCACTGTATGGGAACACAGTTGGCCAAGTCATTTCTATAAGCAGTAACCATTATTTTAACTAGTAATTCTACGGGCAGGACTCAAACACTGACGCATTGTTGCATGCTGGACATTCAAAGGTAATTTTTGATTGAGCCAATTGAAATCCTTTTTAAACGAACATTCAATTTAAAAGGCACATTGTCAAGGCTCAAGTTTGAATCTAAACACTTAAGAATTGTTCTCTAAATTTGAACCCCATTCATCACTACAAATGTTTTCCCAGCTGACCTTGGTTTTCAATACTTGAAAAAACAGTGTCTCGTTTAACCCACCTGGCTTAATAAACCTATGTAAATGTCCCAAAACTGCTAACCCATTGCAACTGGCACTCCAGGCTGACTCAAGAAAACGAAGTAGCCTTTTCGATTCATTTTCTTTCAAGTGTTAAAACCCAGGTCTTGTCCCTAGTGCTGACCTTATTGTAAACACTCCATGAGAGCTCTGTCTCAGTCACCATGACAACCACTCCAAACATTCCCACAGCAAGTGCACAGTCATTCAACTTTTGCCTCCTCTCAAATAGTGCCCTTCGACGGACCAGCCTACTACCGATATTCTGTGTCTTCCTGTGAGGGCAGACATGGGGAACATGTTTTTGTTCTGCATTTCTGCTCTCTTCCTCTCTACAATGGGTGCTCTTGGCTTTAGTCTGGGGATTCTGGTCATCGCTTGATGTTCGGTTTGAGGCCTGTGAATGGTAGTCAACTTTAGTTGTGATGATGATCTCTGGCAGACTCTGGCGGTCCTGGATATCCACTGATGTGGTGTCTAGCCATTGACCTCCATCCAGAGGAGACCCGCTTTCTGTATCCCTTAAGTCCATGCGAGACATGCTGAGTCCGCTGTAGGGTGACTGAGCAGATGTCAAGTCTTGAGTTCGCCTCTGTGGGCTGGCCTTTTTGGTTCTACTCCCCCAAATTCTATCCTTATGCCGTGCATTCGGTTTATTACCTGCTTGATTCACACCACACTTCTCCTTGTCCCCACTTCGGGGTGAGGAGCGTGGTGAGACATATTGACGACCATTGTACAGTCGGATGCTGGGGGATGACTGGGATCCATCAAGCCACACTGGGGGATCGCCCCCTTTTTTATATAAGTGGTTAGTCCCACACTGGTTGCCAAATGCAGGTGGAGGAGGAACCACTCTTGATGGAAGGAGGGGACGTTGATCCTCTTCCTCATCTCCATCCTTCATTGTCAAGTTCATAGAGGGCGAGGGTTCCATCTTGATATTGCAGCAGGTGTTGAGTTAAGTGTTTGAAACACTTTATGAGGTTTGAGGGGCTAGAAAAGGCAAAGAAAGTCAGACATGAGTGAGAGAATGCTGAGGGAGCGAAAACAGAGAGGAAAAGCTTATAAAATGTATGAGAGGTAAAGCTTATGAAAACACCAACTCTCTTGTAAAAGACATGTGAGGGGAAGTTAATGCAGTGTAGGCCTACCTGTGAAAAGCATATATATCTAGGGTTTTGCATTTATACTGTTCATAGTCACAGAAGACATTCATACTATTTACAGCACAAAAATATTGGTAATTATACTGAAATGCAGAAGACAATAAATACTACATTCTGTCAGTAACATATACATTAATATAGTTGTGTTATTCTTTTAAATAAAAGCGTGCTCATAGGACCATTTATATGTATATTGATTATGGCTGTTATTTGTCTGTGATATGTGGTTTTCTAGAATTGATATCCTAAGATGAACTTTCAATCTAGATGAAAGTATCTAGCTAAATTACTATCCCAGATGTAGCTATTTAAGAAAATATCAAATTTTACTGCATTGATTTTCCTTCAAAAGAGTCACTAATACATAGACTATACAACAAAGAATGTGTTACATTTAACTGTCAAACCTAACAGAAGGATGATGATTGTATATAGCTCATTTGCTTATCACTTTTCTAAATGCCCATATCCCAACAATTCTGAAAATGCTTGTATACATTTTGGAAAGAAGCCCTTCATTGATCCAGATGCAAGAAACACTGTACAATTACTTTTGAAAATTCTCATGTAATTAATGTTTATTGTAAAATTAAGAAAGGTTTAGCATTTCAATCACCAGTTTTACTGCCAAATTACATTTATGCTCAGTCTTACCTCTCCACGTATTTCAATTACCTTCAATAAAATGTTCAATCTCACCGTTGTTGAATAGTCTTTTTCAATTTGTCCAATGATATTTTAGTGAATCTCCTTTAAGTCAACACAAACATTCAGCATGAGTAATATCCTTGATGTTACCTGTGTATAAAAAGGTGACAAAACGACTTGCATTGAGATTCAAATATTTTCAGTCTCTCTAGACGCTCAGAAAGAACAAACAATCCAGCTTTACTATGGACAAAAAGGAAAGGTCATTAACTATAAGCCATAGCAGCATATGAACCAAATGTCCAAGAACTCCCATTGTATAAACCCGCTTGACTGCTTTATTTAATTATTTCCCAGTATTAAGTGATGTCCATCATGACGTATTTCTTTAAGCTGGGCTTATGACTGTAAGATCCCCCGTTTCACATGTCACTGGATACATGGCAAAGTGTTTTGTCATCTGACAGAAAATTGACATCATGTTTGACAGCTCTTTCTTCTCTTTTTCATTGTGTGTATGTATGCTTGTGGTAATGGATAAATAGAAGATACTGTTTTATTAACCGATAGGCCTTACTAGTTTTATTGTGTTTCAACCAAGGTATGCATGGTCATGGGAGCTCTCCAAGCTGAAAATGTGTTTCCTTTCCAATTTAATCTAAAGGAATGAGCCCTGTGTATCAATGCAGTGGAGGAGATTATAGAAATATGACAGATTAATCAAATTGGTTTGCGAATCAGAGATCCGATACTACGGGCTTATGAAATATTAAATATGTCATCATTTAGCCTGACAATAAGGCGAGGTAAATGTTTTTGGAATTAACAATGACTTTCTTTATCATTCATCTCCAATTCTTAATATGTAACAGATGGGGTTCTAGTTAACAAAGTAGAGGAGGGGTGTAGAGAAAAGGATAAAGACAGGCATTGAATAATCAAAATACAGCACATACTCAGTGTGTGTGAGAGAGAGAGAGAGAGAGCGAGCTGTACGCAGAGGTCTAACCATCTAGCCCATATTGCAGTTATACAGCGTGGTGTAATATAGAAGAATTAGGTTAAGTAGCCTGTTCAAGGTTACATGGCCAGGGTAAGCAGTCTGCGACTAGGAGCTTAACCCCAAAACACTCCAAGGGACAGCTGAAAATTAATTTGGGGCAAGGGGTTGACCTGTATTTTACTCCGTTCATCCTTTTCTTATTTCTGACCACTTTCCAAGTCCCTGCCATTGAGAAGCATCCCCATAGCATGATGCACCCACCACCATGCTTGTAGGGATGATATTTGCTAGGGGATGAGCAGTACCTTGTTTCCAACAGATGAAGAGCTTGGCATTCCACCCCAATAGTTCAATCAGATAATATTTTTAATGCCCTCAGAGTCCTTCATGTGGTATGTCATTTGACTTTGACTCAGGAGTGGCTTCCGTCTAACCACTCTACCTTAAAGGCCTGATTTATGTACTCCTGCAGAGATGGTTGTCCATCTGGCAGGTTCTCTCATCGCTGCAGAGAAACTCTGAAGCGCTTTCAGAGTGGATATTGGATTCTTGGTCACTGCCCTAACCAAGGCCGTTGCCCGGTTACTTAGTTTGGCCGGATGGCCAGGTCTACCAGTCTTGATGCTTCCAAAGTTCTTCCATTTTACAATTATGGAGCCACTTTGCTCCTTCCAGGGAATTTTCAATGCTTTAGCAATTTTTATGACCATCCCCATATCTGCCTCAACAAAATATTGCAGGTCTGTGGAGAGTTCAATTTGGAATTTCAAGATGCAATTTGGAATTTCAATTTTAAATAATTTTCTAAAGGAAATATATAAAAAAAACAGAAAAGGAACCAGGCAAGCCTAGTTCAGCTGGCCCGCAATTATAAGTGATAAACGTTGTTCCCTCATGGGATTCAAACCCAGATCTCCCACGTGAGAGGCTGTGTCTTTACCCGCTATGCCACACATTTGCCAAGTGTTGGGATAGCATCTCGACATTAGATCATTTTGTCACGCATTAACATCACGCTAAGTTTGATGATTTCGCTAGACACCATTGAGCATTGTGTTAAATTGATTAACGTTTCTTATTAAGTTTACCTCCACCACAAATAGCATCTATGACTTGTATAGCTTTTGCCACTGGCCGTTTTAACATCTTATTAGCCAGTAATAAGCTTACTAGTATCTAATAACTTACTATTTGTTATAGTCATCTGAACTGAACTCATCTGAACTGAGCATTCATCTGAACTCATCTGAACTGAGCAATTGCTAGTGAGACTGAAGATTTTACTGCCAAATCTATTTCATTTCATGGCACAAAAACATTCGTTTTTCTTTCATTCGTGAATGACATTGATACAATAACTATCAATTTAGGTGACAATAACTGACTTTTTTGTCAAGTGAAAAGACGAGAGAATTGTGGAAACCCCTACACAAATGATGCGGGCCACATACTTAGTGTTTTGCTGGCCCAATAAATGCCTAGGTCCCTGGCCCAAATCTGGCGCACATATGCCCCTTATTTTGAGTATCTGGCACAGTTCTGGCCCACATGCACCAACACTGGCTGATGATGTACTGATATGGCCCAGAACTGACTGCTACCTGGGAATCAGGGTGATACCCTAAACACCAGTGCCAACAAAACTTTGTTAAAGCTGCACTAGATAGGATTAATTCAGTAAAAACAAAACAAAAGTTAAGTGCCAGTGGAATGTCATTTTATAATTTTTGGAGCACACCGCTACTTCCCAGTCAATCCCGTTCCAGCCAATTGCCTTCTGTGAGGCAGGCTTTCCTCCTTGGCTTATTTTGTGAATGCGTATTTTACCTGGATGATATTATATATAGTATAAGTATGCCATAAGGAGCAAAGTTTGCTTACTGTAAGAAACTATAATGGCAGCTAGAAACCAGGACGACAAACAGTCAGTTCCTCCCTTGTCTACTACAGCATACTCTACGAAAACGGCAAATTAAAAGAAGACTTAGACCAACTCTCTGTAGCTACCTATCAGGAACCCTAAATTAACATTAACAAGGTGAAGAAGAACGTCGTCGAACTCTGAGTTTGTGCTTTTTTTGGTTGATTCCATTTTTCATATTTTTATTCGGAACGTGATTCTCTATCGGGCATTGGTGCGGAACCGCTTTCTGACGGGTGAGTAATTGCAAAATGCTGTAATAGTTTTTTTTACTGAAGAAATCCTACGTAGTGCAGCTTAAATTTTTTTTAAATTTAACCAATAAATTTGTCCTACTACAGTACTGTGGCTATCTGGCTAAAACATTGCCACCATGCAACCAAAACTAGTAGCATAGAAATGGAAGGACAAATCTAAAAGAAAACGTCTAAGTATGTGTAGCAGTTAAGGAATGGCTGATTGGGACTGAGTAGGTTATGAATTGAAAAGATGTGATGTAATTAAATACCTGTGTTGAAAACATAGGGATTTGAATGTGGCCTAGTTCTGAATTAAAACATTTAACAATAAAACGTTTATAACCTGATTTTTGGACAGTAATATAATTACTATTAATTTATTTTTTGGCCTGTGGTTGGGATCCTAAACGTCAAATTCTGTCCCGGTCCCTGCCATTCCTGTCGGTGTCCCTGCATACAGTAGTTCCAACTAAGAAAGTCATTAACTAAATCACCTTTTTATAATTGTACCAAATTAAATCTGTTTGGGTACACATGTATTAAAGGCTTCCTGTTTTAACACAATTGTTCAATTTGAAGAGGAACCACAAAAATCTTGATAGTAGCATTCTACATTAAAAGAATGCAATAAGACAGGTGAAAGGCACCTGTCTGAGAGGAAATCCATTGAGAAAATCCTTTGTGAAAAGTGAGGATGTATGAGCTAAATTGTCATTTATAACCTATTAAATTGGAGAATTGTCAGGGCATAACACCATATTCAAATCAATGGAGTAATTAAAAACACTCTCTACAGAACAATGACTAATAGAGTACCTCCGAATGGGCAACCCATTGTATATACCGCACTAATGGTGCATTAAACAACAAATATTGTGCCATTTTGAAAACAACAATGGTTTTCATAGCTACAGTGCTCTACTTTTATCACTAGTTTCAGGTCTGTGATAACCTTTTCATTTTTGGTCTCTTAACTCAAAAGGTTTCAATCTGAAATACTATGAGTTTAAAATGTGGATGTGTAGCTTTTCATTGGTTTCGCTATTTAGAAATGACTCTTCAATCACAGTCACCCCTTCTGTCAGGTCACTAAAAGTATTGGGAAAATTGGTTTAACAGATGCATCTGTTTTGTCGGGTGTCTTTCATCACATCATTTGTACAGGCATAAGAAAGGTCAATGTCTAGTCTTAATTCTAGGCTTTACATTTGCCTTTGGCATCTGCTATTGGTATCTGTTAACTTGAGGGCCAAACCTTAAGCTCAACAAAAACAACAGTATGGAACATCATTAAATGCAAAGAAATAATTGATGAGTTCAGCAATCACAAACTACCCACAGTGGAAGAGTAAAAATGCTCACAATAATGAACAAAATAAAAATGTCCAACAGATCTCGAGCACTCAGTAGGAGGCTGGTGTGTATCACTGACAGCAGCAGAAAGTATACAAAAATGTGTGTCTGCTAAAGTAGAAGTGAATGACTCCAAACTCACTGGACAGCGCTTCATCATACAGCAAGCTGACGCACACTCAAATGTATTGTTATAGCAACTAGGGAGTTTTTCATGACCAAACAAACTGTAAAGTTCATGAATGACCAAGTAAATATTCAGATTCAAATCCAACTGAATGTGCCGTTAATTTGCTGAAGATGACAATTAAGGCAAAAAAACCTCAAAACTAAAGGCCTGGCCGAGCACCACCAGAGCAGATAACCAGTTTACAGTCTATACAGTTTATACAGTCTGGAGTTTGCATAGCTTTGGGTTGCCAACGATGCCTGCTCATTGATGTCTCAACCCCAACAATGTCAAGTTCCCTGTCCATACTGTCTTGAAAACAATTCATTTGTCATAAACTCACACCAGTCCTTAGTACCAAAGCATTTATGGCTGGGAATCACGCTACAGCAATGTATAATAAGTCCCATCAATATTTGATTTAAAAACTATCTTGTTTGATCTGAGGAAAAAAATGTTTCAGATGTGATCTTGAATTTGGAAAGATATTTGATATAAGTGCAGCTCAGTTTCCACCTCATTTTGTGGAAAGTGGGCACATAGTCTTCTCTCAAGAGCAAGGTCTTCCATTTATGCAAGAACAAGAATAAAATCAAGAACGCAATTTGTAATGGAAAAGGAAAAAGATCAATATATTACACAAATAAATTACATCATTGAAGGTGATACAAATATACAGAAAAATATTTAAGAAGGTTTGTTTGGTAGTTTCCAGTGTGTCAAATACCCCTTCATGATTTGATTAGGTCTAACTATTTTGCTTTCCTGGGGCTCTTTGGGATATGTTATATGTTCATCCCATGAATTCTTCATAAGTAGACACAAGACCTCACAACAATAGAGGGCAATGTCTCTCTGACCTTACTCAAGAAACAATGGATTTAAATATTCCTGGTTAGGTCGCTGTTATCTCTAGCAGCATCCAGATGATCACCGTTATCCTCATTTTAATCTTCAAAGGAAAATAATTTTCTTTCCTTTTCATCAATTTCTATTTTTCAAAAGCATTGCTTTACTAAATACATCCTCGTTTTCATTATTCATGTTTGTTCACTTTATCTTTTCCTTCTCATTCCCTTGTCGCATCTCTCAGTTCTGTCATCCTTTCCTTCCTCTCATCCTCTCCCTTCTCTCATCCACATATTCCCTAATGCTCTTCTCTCTTGCCATCCTCTTTCTAACCTCATCCTCTCCCTCCCTTCATCCTCTCCTTGCCATCTCATCACAGGTTAGTTGGAAATAGTTCACCCTGATTGTACTTTTTGTACAAACCACCAGATGTCACCCACATCCCAGTGACTGCCAACCATATATTATGTGGTGAGCTTTGATTTTGGCACAGTATAATCAGGCACCATATTTTAAATCAGACTTTAGATAATTCAGTACTCATCAATATGAGAGGTATGTAAATGCAACAGGATTGTTCTCGCATGGTCTAGTGAATCTAAATAATTCATTACTTTTTAACATTCGACATTTAGAAGGATTTATTGATGTTTTCATCATAAAATGTAACAGCAATGCACACATGAACCATGAAACATGTCAACAGTGCTTAAAATGTTAAGACACAACAATCTATACACATTTTGGTGAGCAACAAAACTATTTTAACATTAGCCAAACTGGCTAACGGTAAATTATTTTGGAGTATTGTGGGCTCAGAGGACCACCCGTCATACAAATCTGCAGATACTGAGACAATATCCTTGGCGATTCATCCTCGGCGTCATTTTCTTTACCAATACCTATGCTTTGTTCCCCCAATCCGCGGGCCATTCTCCATTGTGTGCACCCATGCGTGAATCTGTGCCTGTGGACCACTCTGGATTTCTTACAACCCTCCTAGTGAGCCACGGAGAGCGAAGGGCAGCAGAAGTAATAGGGTAATCTATTATACGGCCCCTTTCTTTCTCCTTCTGTCTTCTTCCCCTCATCTCAGTCTCCTTCTCACCTTCCCCGCATCAGCATTCCGCGAGGACAAATGAGGAGTCGAGTTTAACTATGCACATTCCAGGGCTGCCATGCGAAGCCTAGCACTTTCTCAATTAGACAAGAGTCCATCCTTCCTGCTGATTCACCCCTTCCCCTCCACCCCCACACCGCCCAATCCTCCCCACATTGACAAAGCTACTTCCAAATCACACATCTCAGCCAAACCCCATCACCTATCTATCACCTCACATGCTCAGACTAGTTCTCCTCTCCGTCAGCTCTCTGCTCAAGTAGACTGAGTATATCACTGTCTGTGCAGCGCATACAAATCTAGAGATTGGACTCAATGGGCATGATTGTAGGCACAAGCTTTAATCAGGAACATGCAAAGTCTTGGAATGAAACACTACGGGATTCATTCATTAAGATTCTGTAATGCAGTCAATTAAGATACACACACAAATCCATTAGCTGGGAAGTCAGTTGAGCTTCCAGGTGAAGCAAATGAATGCGTTCTTTTGCAGTGCTGAGCTGTCCACCACAGTCTAGGTTTGAGCCTAGACGGTACTGTTGGTTGACGTGGCATGTTGACCAAACATCGCCCAGGGCGGGAGATGGCATTGTCAGCAGAGCTTTCCTCGTCTCATCGCGCTCTAGTGACTAAGGTGGTTTAGGCGCCTGCAAATCTGAGGTCGCCAGTCAATGAGCGTTTCTTCATGCACTGACATGACTGACATTCTGGTAACAGGCACAGTGTGTTAAAAAGAGGAATGGCTAGCCGCATATGCCTAGGAAGAAGACTTGCCGCAATCTTACACTCTATCTCGTTATGAGTTACAGCGACATGACAGGATTTTGAGGCAGCATGGTAGTTTAGGTTAGAGCGCCTGACCAGTCACCGAATCCTGACCAAGACAGATTAGGTTACTTAACCCTCATTGGTCGCAGGCTGTTGCTGAAAATGAGTGCCCACAGTCTACTTACCTGGTAAAATAAGACTTGAAAAAAGGTACAATTGCATATTTTGGAATTGGGGACAAAACGAAAAAATCTACAAACAAATAATAATAATCATCATTTTAAAAAAGTATGTTGAGGTAAATATATACACCACCCCTCGCCTCCCTGTTGCCCCCGCTTCCCCCATCTCTTGTTTGTTCTCCCACTCTCAACCTTGGCTCCACCTCCCAAGGAAGCAGAGGGACACACTAAGGAAGGGGGATAAGGAGAGAGAGAGAGCAGATTCTGTCTAGAATCAATCAGTTGTTTTTTGCGTTCACTCACTCACTGCATTTTACCCAAGGAGCGTGTGCGAGCTTAGGCTCTGTACCTCACTGCATGCCACCCATCTCTCTGTCCCCCCGCTCTCTCCTCCTCTTCCTCTCTCAATCATTAATTCTGATGCTTTGTGGATGTGAATCAGGGGAATTCCTGTCTCTGAAGCCAACCTTCCTTCCGTGCATCCAGGATCCTCCAAAGCTGGTCTGTCTCAGCTGCACTCTTCTATCCCTGTCCGTTAGAAATGTGGCGCTCTGTGGCTCTGGTCGTCTGTGGATTCTCTGCTTTGGTCCAGGGTATGTCTGCTTCTCCATTAACTCTCTCTGAATATATTGAAATATTAAGAGTTATAAAGCTGGAGAAAAGATCACTGGAGAGAATGAATGAGTAATGTATGTGACAAATGAGAAGTGTCTGTGTATTTTTTTGCTACACCGCAGTGTTTGTGTACTTGTTTTATGTTTGTTGGTTTGTAGCTTGCCTACCTGTTTGCATTTGAGTACATACAGTCATCTAAATGTAGAAAAACAGACATGCTGTCTATTGCGGGGACAGACAGAAAAACAGAGGGATAGAGTTGGTTTAAAAAAACTACAGATTTGAGAAATGCTTCACTATGAGGAGGAATGTAATGATGCAATCATACATTTCAATCTCCCTCCATTTCTCCCGAATATCTGTGGAATGTAATGCGATATCTATTGGTTATTGAACCAAAGTAGATGGCGTTCATTGAACCCCATTATAGATCTGGTTCGATCTTGCTTCCTTGTTATGTTGTTATGTGTAGGCATGTTGCCGCAGCAGAGAGAGCTGTAGGAGGGATAGGTTGCTAAGGAGAGTGTTGAGTTCTGATTACAGAATATATTGAAGGCTGCTTGCCCTGGGGCTAGGTAAAGAGCTGGTGAACTTTCCACTCAATACGAAACTGGGAATCGTTTCCAGATCGTCATCTTTTGTAGAAGTCCTTGTTAATTTCCTACTGAAACATGACTCCAGACATGTGTCCTTGGGCTATTGACTCGCTAAAGGTTAACATCTAGAAGTATACAGGGCACAGTAAATGCTTGTTTGTACACGAAATGGATCTGAAATGATTTAAGTCATGGTCCTACAAGGTGAAAGGTTAAATGCTAAAAGCAAATGCAGCCACCAAAACCGTACACAATAACAAGAAAACAATAACAAGAAAATGCTACGTCAACATACATATAATGTATTTAAAACCCACAGGGTTTATGTTCGAAGAATACACGACAGGACTGCATGATTATGATTTATTACGCAAGTTCAAAGGCAGTGTAAGACGAGGGTTTCAACAGTACTTGGAATCATAATAGTTTAATTCCAAACCACAAACATACCAAAAATTAGCATTAGTTATAACCACTGTAGGTCTCCTCATTATCCAAATACACCGATCAGCCATAACATTATGACCACTGACAGGTGAAGTGAATGACACTGATAATCTTCGTTATCATGGCACCTGTCAGTGGGTGGGATATATTCGTCAGCAAGTGAACATTCTGTCCTTAAAGTTGATGTGTTAGAAGCAGGAAAAATGGGCAAGCAAAAGGATCTGAGCAACTTTGACAAGGACCAAATTGTGATGGCTAGTCTACTGGGTCGGAGCATGTCCAAAACTGCTGCCCTTGTGGGGTGTTCCCGGTCTGCAGTGGTCAGTACCTATCAAACGTGGTCCGAGGAAGCGGTGAACTGGTGATAGGGTCATGGGCGGCCAAGATTCATTGATGCACATGGAGAGCGAAGGCTGGCCCGTGTGGTCCAATCCAACAGACGAGCTACTGTAACTCAGATTGCTGAAAAAGTTAATGCTGGTACTGATAGAAAGGTGTCAGAACACACAGTGCATTGCAGTTTGTTGCATATGGGGAGTAGCCGCAGACCAGTCAGGGTGCCCAAGCTGACCCCAGTCTGCTGCCAAAAGCATCTACAATGAGCATGTGAGCATCAGCACTGGACCACGGAGCAATGGAAGAAGGTGGCCAGGTCTGATGAATCACGTTTTCTTTTACATCATGTGGATGTTCGGGTGCGTGTGCGTTGCTTACCTGGAGAACACATGGCACCAGGATGCACTATGGGAAGAAGGCAAGCCGGCGGAGGCAGTGTGATGCTTTGGGCAATGTTCTGCTGGGAAACCTTGGGTCCTGCCATTCATGTGGATGTTACTTTGACACGTACCACCTACCTAAGCATTGTTGCAGACCATGTACACCCTTTCATGGCAACGGTATTCCCTGATGGCATTGGCCTCTTTCAGCAGGATAATGCACCCTGCCACAAAACAAAAATGGTTCAGGAATGATTTGAGGAACACATCAACGAGTTCAAGGTGGTGACTTGGCCTTTACATTACAAGACATATTGAAGAAGACTTGCGACGCTAAATTATTTTTTATAGTTTGAGATGCTACCTTCTAAGTTCGTGTACGCCACATTTACGATACCCCTCCCCCCGGAGGTATGCATGTGTGAAGACAATTCTGTCAGAACTGTATCAAGTTTCACAACGCATATTGCTAGATTTTCCCATGACTGACGGCCTCAATCCTGCATGAAACGTCTTGAACATGCCAGTGTAAATTCAAACACTGTGGAAAGGATTATGCAAACCAAGATAAGTTTATCTAGCATTTTATTCTCTCTCTTGTAATGCAAACAAGCCTTTAGAACCATTTATAGCTTTATGTAATGAGTCACACTAACATGCTTGCCAATATTTCAGATGCTTCAGGGATCTCACACTGGCAGAATGGATAGATTTTTCACTGTTTAGACCAATTTAATGCCTACTAATCTCCCTCTGTAAGGTTGGTCTCCACTTCCACAATTTCCTCCAAATTCTCTGTCCTCTATTCATCCGTTTTCTTCCTCTGTCCTCCTTAATCTTCTTTCATTTCCCTTCCATTTCACTCTGCCCTTTTCATCTCATGTCCATTTTTTGCTTGGCTCCTCTTTTGCCTTTTCAATCTTTTGTTCCATACTCTCTCTCCTCCATTTTTCTCAGTGTCGGTGCAAGGCCCTCACCAGAGGACCCTGTTAAAGAACCTTCTGAAGGACTACAACCGCATGGAAAGGCCAGTGGGCAACGATTCGCACCCCCTCACTGTCTCCTTCACTCTCAGTCTGATTCAGATCATGGATGTGGTAAGGATCAATGTTCATACTACTGTTACTTCCTTTTATTCGTCTGCCTGTCAGTACGTAAACCTGTATGGTGCGGCCTTTGTCAATATTAAAGGATAAGCCTCACTGCACGCATTAGCTCAGAGGCAAAAATGTAATTACTCAATGTTTTGATTGAACGCGTTCTCTATCTACGTCTTCGTCTAGCACCTGTATGTGCAGACTGCCTTCTAAAAGTAAATATCTCGCAGCACCCTACAAAATAGCATGGCTTTTAGGCAGGTGATCTCAGAATAGGCCTTCAAAATAAGAATTTACTGAAGCGCTTCTCTTCTTACAGGATGAGAAGAATCAGATCCTCACCACTAACATTTGGCTTCGGATGGTAAGCACAGCAAAGCTTCAAGTGACAAGTGAACAGCTGGGTGAGAGTGAATGCATTGTATCGTTGTCAGTGGACCTTCTCAATTATATATCCCATTCAATTTTGATTAAATTGCTTTGTCCAATATATCCAGTGTGAGTCTGTGTCTTCCAGAGCTGGTATGATCACTATCTTCAGTGGAACCAGTCTGAATACCCTGGTGTGAAAAATCTTCGATTCACAACTGACCAGGTTTGGACTCCAGATATCCTCCTCTACAACAGGTAATAAACCTATTGTCATACATATACATTTCAATCATTTAGCTGATGCTCTCATCCAAAGCGACATGAAAGTTAACACATTCATCTTTGGATAGCTAGGTGGGACAACTACATAACTCAGTGATAGTAAGCACAGTCATATGGATGTTGTCATGCATCAAATTTACATACACATTTTTTTGGTTTTAAAACCCTGTCCAGAGATCGATCCACCCTTTCCTTTCTCCTCTCTCAGTGCAGACGATGACTTTGACTCCAGCTTCAAGACCAATGTTCTGGTCAATTCCAGTGGCTTTGTGGAATACCTGCCTCCTGGTGAGTATCATTCCTTTCTTACTCATTTGCTCTTCTTTCACATTTTTAAAACTTATTTTTACCACATCCAAATTTAATCAAAATTGCTTTGTTAATAACATGCAAAAGATCAGTGAAATACTTCGGGAACCTTTTAGAAATGCTAATTAAAGTAAAAAAAATATGTAAATAAACAAGAAACCAGGCAAGCCTATTTCAGTCGGCCCGCAATAGGAAATGTTGCTACCTCGAGATTCAAACCTGGGTTGTCCACGTGAAAGGCTGTGTCGTTAACCACTACACCAGAGCTGCACATTTGCTGGGTGTCAGTATAGCCTCGTCTTTATCCTGAACAAATCCTCTTTTGCCACTGTCCGTTTTAATAGTTAATTGGCCATTCATGAATGACATTGATACAGATAAACTGACTAACGTTTCTTACTAAGTTTACCTCCCCCACAAATAGCGGCTATGTATTGCGTTTGCCACTGGCCATTTTAACAGCGTATTAGCCAGTAATAAGCTTTACTACTAACTTACTGGAATAGTCATAAGAATTGAGCAATTGCTAGCGATTCTGCCAAAGCTATTTCATTTCATGGCTTAAGAACATGTTTTTTTATTTCATGGCAAAACAACGTACTTTTTTCTTTCATTCGTGAATGACATTTATACAATAACTATCAATAAAGGCGAGGATAACTAACTTTTTCATCAAGTGGAAAGACGAGAGAATTGTAGAATCTACCAAAAATAATGAATAAATGTTGTTGCTCTCAATAGATTCGAACGTAGGTCTTCCACATGAGAAGCACTGTCTTTAACCACTATGCCACGACATTACACGTTTCAGCAGTCGCTAGACTCCATTGAGGATTGTGTTAAACTAACTAACATTTCTTATTAAGTTTACCTCCACCACAAATAGCGTCTATGAACTGTAATGCTTTTGCCAGTGGCCGTTTTAACAGCTTATTAGCCAGTAATAGGCTTACTACTATCTACTAACTTCCTAGGAATAATCATAAGAATTGAGCAATTGCTAGCGAGACTGAAGATGAACTATTCCATGCCAGAAACAGTCGCAATATAACCATATGCAGTTTCGGTTTTAGCCAGCGAAGTTTTCATCAATATGGAATAATTCACAATGCGTACTTTGCTTCGCCTGCGAGGAGATACGAACTCGGGACCTATAGTTCACAAGTCCGCTTCTCTAACCACTACGCTATTTAACAAGGGTCAGTCAGTCAGTCAGTCACTCAGTAAGAGACATTTGCTCTTCCTAGCTGGCTCCGCTTACACAGTCCAGCAAAAATGGAGAATAAGTCATAGTGACCCTAGGATAATAGATACAGTGAAACGACAATAATAGCAAGGAATATATACCCCTTTACGTTTCTGTGTATGTGAGATTCTCCTTGTGTCTGTAAAATCTCTAATGAATCA
>JACXGI010001028.1:62455-106026 GCA_016801175.1 Esox masquinongy | reverse complement strand
CACTATCAGAGCAAACTGGGCTCTCATAACACCTGAGCAGTGCCACAGACTGATCGACTCCATGCCACGCCGCATTGCTGCAGTAATTCAGGCAAAAGGAGCCCCAACTAAGTATTGAGTGCTGTACATGCTCATACTTTTCATGTTCATACTTTTCAGTTGGCCAACATTTCTAAAAATCCTTTTTTTGTATTGGTCTAAAGTAATATTCTAATTTTTGGAGATACTGAATTTGGGATTTTCATTAGTTGTCAGTTTTAATCATCACAATTAAATGAAATAAACATTTGAAATATATTAGTCTGTGTGTAATGAATGAATATAATATCCAAGTTTCACTTTTTGAATGGAATTACTGAAATATATCAACTTTTTGATGATATTCTAATTATATGACCAGCACCTGTATACAGTACCTACCTGACTCACTTACCTTACCTAGTACCTGCAGGGTTGCCAGATTTTAGTGACAGTATACTGCACAATCACCCGCGGACTCAAAATACCCAAACGCTGTTTTTACTATACAACTCTAAACCAACCCGCCCAAGCCCATCTTTGCCGGCACACTGTCATTAAAAATAGCCCCATTTTGCAAGAAACATCCCCATCTGGGTACACTGATAACCTGACATTCATATACCATACCTACTACACATTTACTGTATCTACAGTCATGTGAAGTGAGCCCCTGGAAAGTTTTTTTTGTATTTGGACACGTGGATATTGAGCTAAATTTCAACCAAATTCATTAATAAAGGTAACCCAATTTAACTAATCACAGCAAACCGAAGTTACTTTGAAACCATTCATGCAATTAAAATAAACAGAAATTAAACAAAAGGTGTCTCACCATTCACTGGTTAGTGAACAAGTTAAACTGCAAAATAAGGTTAACCAAAATTGTTATCAACAGCTGCAATGCTAGACTCGATGTTGGGCAAAAAACAAAACACTGCCTTTGAGCAGAAGAACGTCATACCAACCGTGAAGCATGGGGGTGATGGCGTTATGGTGTGGTACTGCTTTTCTGTCTCAAATTCTGGGTAACTTGCCATCACTGAGTCAACCATGATTTCTTTATTGTACCAGAGAATTCTTGAGGAGAATTTGAGGCCATTTGTCAAAAAGCTGAAGCTGTATTGAGCATGGGTCTTGCAACATGTTAATACAAAACACAAGCAAAGCTACAACAGAATGGCATATAAAGAAGAAATGGAGGATCATGGAATGGCCAATTCAAAGCTCAAATCACAATCCTATCAAAATGCTGTTAGGGGCCATGCATGCTTAGAAAGACCTTGAACAGGACACATTTGAAGCAGTAATGTAAAGAGTAGTGGGCAATAATTCCTCCCAGTCCTTGTAAAAGACTGATAGACAGTTACAAGAAATGGCTACTTGAATCTATTTCAGCTATTGCATTGTATTTTTGTAGACTTTTTATGAATAAATGATTGCAATGCATAATCTTTCAGTTTCAACATATTTTGTTACCATCATCCGTACATATTTTTGAAGTGAAGATGATATATCCATATGTCCAAATATGTAAAAAGAGAACTTGAAAGAACATGATTTTAATGTGTAGGTTTGTTTTGTTTTAGACCTTTACCATATCAACTTGAAGCAAAAAAGTCAATCATATGGCCTTTTTGTTTAAGTTATTCTATTCTAATTTATTCAAGGTGGTGGATTGCATGTTACCTAAGAAACCGGGAAGCTCTGCACGACAGTACCAGAACCAATTAGAGCTTTACACCTCATCTGGCCTTGTGCCAACTATGGCCATCTATAACAGCACTAACTCAGCCACCTTTGCCTTCAAGTTAATTATGGTAAGATGAGTTAGGATTAGGATTTAGGGATACACACATCCAAATCAATGGCCTGATTCATTACCTAAATTCCATGAAAGCTCAGTTTCAAGAATAAATGTCTACTGTAACTGTGCGTTTCTTCTGTTTATTAGAATGCATCGTCCTGGAGAGTGAACATCCCCAGAAAAAACATTACCATCAACACAGGTAACATTATTTATCATTATTGAGCTGATTCATTATTTGAAGACCACTATATGTAGTAGCGCTACAACAACAGAAACTACTTCCAGCAGCCTTTAACAGACTTGACCGGCCTTTTTACACCTGTCCTCACTTACTGTCCCTCTGTCTCTCTCTACCGCCATTCCTTCCTGTCTTAGCGCCTGCCCCTGTGGATGAATGGTATGTGGAGTTCAGTATGTTCCATAGCCTCTCTATGTTCAGCAAGAAGGGATCCATTCTGGACCCACTGAAGGGAACGCTACTGGACATGGCCAGAGGTAGAACTATGGGTCGGGAGGGTCTGTTGCTGAAACAAATGGGGCGGGGGGTCGCTGATATGACCAAATTGTGGTACTGTACTTTACAATCAATTACTACTATTTAAATATCCTTACATGTCAAGTAGTTGTACAGTTCATTTGGCAGACAGAACAGAATGCTGTAGTGAGGATGAGTTGCATGATGTCGAACTACGTAGATAAGCATTAAGAGTTGGCTGATAAGAATTTTACTGAATATAATTATATACTCAGCTGGTCGGTTTCTGGCATTGTGGCTTATTTTTTCAGGTTGGCGGATGAAAGAATTTTCAGACCAAGGGTTTTATCAAAAGTTCATGAGTATATCCCCGTGGTGTTTACATTTCTTTCATATTTTTTCCAATCTCTAAAGAACATATTGCCACTTAGGGGTGAATGTACACTGAATAAATGCAGCATTAGTTTAGTAGAGATAGACAGTCTGTTCTTCATGGTCCATCATGCCACATATGGCCAGCCACGATCTAGCTGCAATTGTCATTTTCAATAATGACAATTTGGTCAAACGAGTTGGGGTTGATAGTAATTCCTATGTTACCTGTCTATCCCTCATTTAATTTTTTTTGTCATTTGGCATATGCTTTTATCCGCAGTTACTTACAGTTTTTAAGGTTGTAGTTTATATCTAAGCAGTTTAAGTATGATCTTCAGTGAGTTGGTCGTAATCGCACTGGCCATGGCATCTCTCCCTCAGAACCCATCCTGCAGTGGACGATAGGGGAGGAGGTGTCATCTCACATCATTGAGCCCCACCTCCACCACGTCGTGAAGCTACAGGTCAGCCAGAGTCCCTGTGCTGCTGATGTGGCCGTACTAGCACCTGTCTTTGCTCCAGGGACGCACACAGGTGAGGAAGAAGCATTGGAGTTTTTTTTATTAGGGTCTCCATTATCCAGTTCCAAAAAGCAGCTGCTAGCTACTCCTCCTGGGTTCCGCAGAAAACGTATGTTACTTAATACCAAAAAAGGAATGCATGCAGAGACAGTACAACCTACATTTAATATTAACTAATTCATGACAGGTTAACAAACAGGCGCTTGATACGCCCGGTGTCTGTGTGTCTGCATGCTTGTATCAGAATGAATGAGTAACGCTTTGAAATGCTGTCCTCAAACATTCCCAGAAATTGTTCCCCCTGCCTGTAGTCATTCACAGATGTTGCTTGTGTGTTCCCTGTCTAACTGTAGGAGTGGTTCTCAGTGTCACTGGCTCGGCCTTCACCTCTCAGGCACGGTGGTTCAACGCCACCAGGACACTGTGCAGCTTAATCAGTGAAGGTAGGGCATCTTATCCATCACATTTCACTTTAGATATATACTGTATAGGTAGGGATATGCACTTCGTGCCTAGGGGTGTAATTGAGTTAGTGGTTTTGAATTTGTAAAGGCAAACATCGGCTATTAAACCAACCCCAATCAGTGTGCGAGTCAGCAGTCTACAATGGAGTTGCATGCAGAATAAGCCAGAAGGATGTGACCTTGTGGGGGAAGCCAGAGAGATGTGTTGATTATAGAAGGAGCGATCAATAGGCCATATGTGATATTATAGGTCAGTTGATGGCAGTCTCAGCCACATCCGTAGTATTACAATACAGGGCTGCCTAGAACTGGAGCAAGACAGCTGGGTAGATACAATACAGGGCTGCCTAGGACTGGAGCAGGACAGCTGGGTAGATACAATACAGGGCTGCCTAGGACTGGAGCAATACAGCTGGGGAGATACAATACAGGGCTGCCTAGGACTGGAGCAATACAGCTGGGTTGGGTAGATACAATACAGGGCTGCCTTGGACTGGAGCAAGACAGCTGGGTAGATACAATACTGGGCTGCCTAGGACTGGAGCAATACAGCTGGGTAGATACAATACAGGGCTGCCTAGGACTGGAGCAAGACAGCTGGGTAGATACAATACTGGGCTGCCTAGGACTGGAGCAATACAGCTGGGTAGATACAATACTGGGCTGCCTAGGACTGGAGCAATACAGCTGGGTAGATACTGTCATGAGCAGGCTTGCTGTGTGTAGAAAAGAATGCTTCCTGTATTCCTGAGTGTCTTCGTGTCAACGACCCTTGAACCCCTGAACTGCTATCTCTACAGTGTGTGTGTCTGGCTGTGTGGGGATCTCCATCGTAGACCTGAAGCTGACCAACTGTCACCTGTTCCTACTGACCAATCGGGGACTATTCATCAGCCAGGATCTGCTGTCTTCTGTCACAGGCCCTCTTAATGTACCACACACAAACATGCACATACACTAGGAAAATTAGTGCATACATTTTTTGAAAATAAATTTGTACTGCCCCCCCCCCCCCCATGGTGATCAAACGGATCATGCCCATTTAAAACCTTATCCTATCTTCTCAGATCTGAACCTCTGGCCAAATAAAATGTTAAAAATACTTGTTAACCCTGTACCTAACCACTAGCCCCTCACCCCAGTTCAACGGTTTTGACTGTCTTAACCCCTGAGTTGTAAAAAATATTTTTCTCATTGGTGAACTGGCGACAGGTCTCTATCAGAATAATGCAGCACCCACTATTCAGTTGGCACAAACATTGCTCATGGTCCTTAGTCATCAACAAATATTTTCTCTGAACAGTTTGTGCTGTGGTACTGACCTTTGTCTGTGATTCTTTCAGTTCACCTTGCTCTTCCTTCCTGCTCTGGCTCAGGTCTGTAGTCATGTCAGTTCAGGCTATTCTCCGATATAGTTGTGGCACAGTGCCTCCCCAGAAACACCTAACAACAGACTGCTTGTCTTTCATAGATGGACTATTCTGCAACAACTATTTGGTTTTCCTCTCAATGTGTGACGGATCGCATCTATTTTAGTGGTATGGCACAATAATAATCACAAATAAAATATTTATATTGGGATCTTTTGTTCTTTTTGTGGAAAGGAGTTTCAGTCTGTGTCGTCTCTCTCTTTAGATGACACTATCAGTTTGATTTCCAATGAAGGAAAAGATGAAATCCTGGTAGGTGTCATTAAAATGGTTGGTTGAGAATGTTATTCACCATATTACTCTTGCGTTTTAACCTGCATTTGTCTGGGGCAGAATTCTAAGTGTGTGTACAGCAAGTACCCCTTCAAGAGGTGGTTCCTCTGCCAGGCCTCCTCTGGCGAAATCACAAAGAACCCCAAACAACGTTACCTGTCCTTCCTCTATGACCGCCACCAAGACACCGGCCTATTGCTCTCACACACTAAGGTACCTTTTGTAGAAATAAACTCGACTCCACCAATTACCATGGAGTTGGGTGGTGCTTATTGTTGGCTGACACCGGCAGCATTTCCATAGGACAATGACCTTTCCTAAATGCACCGTTTCTGTGCTGTCAGACCTACAGTCTGCTATCACCAAACAACTGTCCACTCCACTAAATTTATGGGGTTGAGTTTAAACAGATTTCTGTATGACCTGTATGTATGTATAAAGTGTGCAGGTATACAGTATCTCACAAAAGTGAGTACACCCCTCACATTTTTGCAAATATTTCATTATATCTTTTCATGTGACAACACTGAAGAAATGACACTTTGCTACAATGTAAAGTAGTGAGTGTACAGTTTGTATAACATTGTAAATTTGCTGTCCCCTCAAAATAACTCAACACACAGCCATTAATGTCTAAACCGCTGGCAACAAAAATGAGTACACCCCTAAGTGAAAATGTCCAAATTGGGCCCAATTAGCCATTTTCCCTCCCCGGTGTCATGTGACTCGTTAGTGTTACAAGGTCTCAGGTGTGAATGGGGAGCAGGTGTGTTAAATTTGGTGTTATCGCTCTCACACTCCCTCATACTGGTCACTGGAAGTTCAACATGGCACCTCATGGCAAAGAATTCTCTGAGGATCTGAAAAAAAGAATTGTTGCTCTACATAAAGATGGCCTAGGCTGTAAGAAGATTGCCAAGACCCTGAAACTGAGCTGCAGCACGGTGGCCAAGACCATACAGCGGTTTAACAGGACAGGTTCCACTTAGAACAGGCCTAGCCATGGTCGACCAAAGACGTTGAGTGCACGTGCTCAGCGTCATATCCAGAGGTTGTCTTTGGGAAATAGATATATGAGTGCTGCCAGCATTGCTGCAGAGGTTGAAGGGGTGGGGGGTCAGCCTGTCAGTGCTCAGACCATACGCCGCACACTGCATCAAATTGGTCTGCATGGCTGTCGACCTAGAAGGAAGCCTCTTATAAAGATGATGCACAAGAAAGCCCGCAAACAGTTTGCTGAAGACAAGCAGACTAAGGACATGGATTACTGGAACCATGTCCTGTGGTCTGATGAGACCAAGATAAACTTATTTGGTTCAGATGGTGTCAAGCGTGTGTGGCGGCAATCAGGTGAGGAGTACAAAGACAAGTGTGTCTTGCCTACAGTCAAGCATGGTGGTGGGAGTGTCATGGTCTGGGGCTGCATGAGTGCTGCCGGCACTGGGGAGCTACAGTTCATTGAGGGAACCATGAATGCCCACATGTACTGTGACATACTGAAGCAGAGCATGATCCCCTGGGCTGCAGGGCAGTATTTCAACATGATAACGACCCCAAACACACCTCCAAGACGACCACTGCCTTGCTAAAGAAGCTGAGGGTAAAGGTGATGTACTGGCCAAGCATGTCTCCAGACCTAAACCATATTGAGCATCTGTGGGGCATCCTCAAACGGAAGGTGGAGGAGCGCAAGGTCTCTAACATCCACCAGCTCTGTGATGTCGTCATGGAGGAGTGGAAGTGGACTCCAGTGGCAAACTGTGAAGCTCTGGTGAACTCCATGCCCAAGAGGGTTAAGGCAGTGCTGGAAAATGATGGTGGCCACACAAAATATTGACACTTTGGGCCCAATTTGGACATTTTCACTTAGGGGTGTACTCACTTTTGGTGCCAGCGGTTTAGACATTAATGGCTGTGTGTTGCGTTATTTTGAGAGGACAGCAAATTTACACTGTTATACAAGCTGTACACTCACTAATTACATTGTAGCAAAGTGTCATTTCTTCAGTGTTGTCACATGAAAAGATATAATCAAATATTTACAAATATGTGAGGGGTGTACTCACTTTTGTGAGATACTGTATATAAACTCTTTCTTCAAAATGATCAGGACTGTATAAATGAAGAAGTTTAAATGATTGGCAAATGTATATTATTTTATTTTTTTCAAATCAAACCACAGTTTAAGTGCAAACACAGATAGCTGTTGGAGAAAAATAAGTGTGATCAAGTAACGATTCGTGCAGGAGGTGTTTCACCAGTGGTGTTCGACATTGAATGATGTTTGGTGTGCCTATCCGCCCAGGAAAACGGAGCCATGGTGTCAGTGTTTGGGGTCAAGGATGAGCAACCTCTCGATCGTCGTACTAAGTTCCCACCAGCACTTCTAGACTTCCAGCCCACAGGAATCTTCCTGTTGGACAACAGTGTTATTTTGTATGGTTCAGAGGTATCTGCGCACACACTCACGCACAAAAGGTTGAAAACTCAGGGCCCAAACAAATGATGATATATGATACCATCACGTACCGCGAATGAACTATTCTATCACGATTATACTGCCTTTACACACCCGTCATCTACATCTAACTTTAGGTGTGGACGTCCTCAGACAGAGGCTCCACCTTCAAGTGGGTGTTCTCGCTCGACGATCAGATCGTGATCGACGCCCTGAGCTGCAACACCATTGGGATGGTGGTGTTCTTCACCGACCACGGACACCTCTACATCATGAAGTCAGGTGGGACAACAGCGACGATACGCTGTAACAGCTGTAGTACGTAGACTTGAACCGACCAGCATTCCAATCCCATCTCCACCTCCGTGCCCTCCGGCAGGTCTGGCCAGGCATGCTTGGTTGAACGAGACCCTGGCCACGGCGAGCACTCTGCTGTGCGATCACATGGGCACCCTGATGGCCATTCAGCTGGGCAAAGACAACCCCAGCGGAGTCATCTACAAGACCATCGCGATAGACCACCTTATAGAGGTGAGTGTTGTAGGGACAGCACTGTCCAGATAGACCACCTCATAGAGGTCTGTGTTGTAAGGACAGCACTGTCCAGATAGACCACCTCATAGAGGTCTGTGTTGTAGGGATAGCACCAACCAGATAGACCACCTCATAGAGGTCAGTGATGTAGGGACAGCACCGTCCAGATAGACCACCTCATAGAGGTCTGTCATGTAGGGACAGCACCGTCCAGATAGACCACCTCATAGAGGTCAGTGATGTAGGGACAGCACCGTCCAGATAGACCACCTCATAGAGGTCTGTGTTGTAGGGACAGCACCAACCAGATAGACCACCTCATAGAGGTCAGTGATGTAGGGACAGCACCGTCCAGATAGACCACCTCATAGAGGTCTGTGTTGTAGGGACAGCACCAACCAGATAGACCACCTCATAGAGGTCAGTGATGTAGGGACAGCACCAACCAGATAGACCACCTCATAGAGGTAAAAACCAACATACTGTTCAGTCAGGAGAAAATTTCTCACTGAACAGGACTGGGTTACGGTATAAAACTGTCCTAGACAGATAAGATGTGTAACTGCCTTTTGGGACAAATGTTGGTGTACAAAAGGTCTGTAACCTGTAGCACATAATCTATAGTGGCGATGTTTTGTTCTCCTGCCGGGCGGGCCTGTTGCAGACCATACAGTGAAGACTGTCTATTTGTGTCCCCATAGATACATGAGATGGGCTTTGCCAAACCTCTGGCCCTCCAGTACACCACAGACCACACAGTTCTGCTGCATGAGAACGCTGCCACCCCTCCGAGCATTGACGCGATCCACCATCCCACCAGAGACAGCCACTTCACCCTCGACCATGTGGGCAAGGTCATCTACTTCAGGTGGGAGGGGGGGCTCTTGTCCTAGTCTTTCCCTCTACTGTCCCTCTACTGTTCGCTTGTTCAATACTGTCCTCAACTAGTCGACTCTCACAGGCCTCGTATCTCTTAAAGGAACTGCCTTGTTATCCCACACCCAAAAAGTGTTGTTGACTCATCCTATCGTTCTGTCTGCAAACCTGTCTCACATATCATTTCATAAATGGAAACTATTTCCTCACGGTGTCAGGGAGTACTGATTGGTCATTTACAAGGTCGCAATCATTTGGCGAAAGCTTTGTGATGTGCCGTGCTAACTTCTTAGCTTCCACCAATGTTCGAGATCCAACTACGGATCCTCTAAATGCAAACACATTTAACCGTCCCCCTGGAAAGGGGGAGGTACCCAGCGTCTACCAACTGGAGGGCCCCATCTGCAACATTACAAGGTACTGTAGCTGTAAACCAAGCTTACGGTACCTTCCTTATTGAAGTGTTTGTCCTCCCTTAGTGACGGTGGGATGATAGTGATCACAGATGTGTTCCGGAGTCACTTTCTAGAAGGGTTTGCCGGGGCAGTCGTCGGGGAGATCCTGGAGCCATTCAAAGGGGCCAGTCTAAAAGAAGAACCTATGCAGTCACACGACCTTGTAGTGATGAAGGACGGGCAAGAGGGGCTCAGTGTTATATTGCAGCTCAGAGACCTAGGTAACTGGAGAGAAGGCTTGTCAATCAAAACATTTAGTGATTCCAAAACTTGTTTTGGGCCACAATCTGCTTACTATCCCCAAAATGTATTTTTTATCATGGTAGATTGTATATCCCACCAAGTGAATGATGATAATATTTCTATCTACAATCTCTGGTCATGAGTGTGATGCAAAAGGAATCGTCTGTGTTTGTCACGACTCACAATTCAAAGCTTTAGTCTACTCCGTTTCTCCTGCACTCAGCTGCCCTGTCTTTTCCAGATCCATCCGAGGGGTTTAATTCGTCCCACGTTGGGAAGACTGTGGTAGCGCCCGGCTTCAGCAGCTATCTCATCACCGGACTGCTGTCCGACGGCCGTGCATCGGCCAAACCCACCATGCCGGCCCTGGTTCCCCCTGTGATCAGGCACCGGAACAAAGAGTGGCTGCTCTTCAATTCTGCAGGTTGCTGTGTGTAGTGTGTTCAATATAACTGTCAGTGGTTTTCAGTGGCTATGGTTGTGCTATGGGGTTAGAGTCAATACCCAGATTATGCCTGGATATAGCTAATTTTAGGCTGAAAACCGCTGATGCATAGAGCCCGGCGACGGATTGAGACTGGAAGTTAGAGAGTGGGATTTCACAGAGCGACACGCTAATCAATTAAAATTCTGGGGAAACCATTGGAGGACGAGGCGTGCCTCTAAATGGACACGTCACACGGAGGGAAACTGCATCAGTTGATGGCGCTCTGATAAATTATTTGAGCGTTTTTAGGCAATTACACCCAATGGGTCTTCTGCTCCTGCCATTAAAGTTCCACTGATGTCAGTTTGCCCAGACGGTTTTACAGCGTTGTGCAAGGTTTTTGCTTCGATCCCCACAGGGGCACAGAACGACGGAAAAAGCATGTACATTTGTGTACTCACTACTGTCGCGCTGGGGAACGGTGTTTGCCAAATGACACAACATTTTTCAATAAGATTAGGGATTGGGCTAAAAACTATGCTAAGGAGAGATTCTCTAATGGAAGTGCTTCTTAATCCAAAACTAGAGAAAGTCTGTATCTGGCAAACCAGCCCTATATGTATTTAAAGTGTGTGAAATCCATCCATTTTTTTATCAAGGCCGGGACAGTTGGGGTATGAAGGAGGGGCCATGTCGTCACGCCATGCAGTCATTGGACGGTCTGAGGAACAATGCTCTGGTGAGGATCAATGTCAGAGAGCAGCTCAACTTCACCTTCAAGGCCTTCATGTCCGACTACTGTGAGTAGTGTTCCCCCTTCAATAAAAAATCTAAATTAGTCTGTAAATTGTTCTGAAGCTGTTTATTATTTCCAGGAATGTCTTTGTTTTTAATATCCAACAACAGATGTTGCCGTTCCACCAATTAAACATTGGTGGAGCTGCGAATTTATACCGGCTTTCCTTCTGTGTGGTGACTGTTGTGTGTGAAGCTCTGTCCATGGTGTACCATAAGAAGTTCATGCGTGTGGTCCTGACCAACCCTGTGGTCATTCGGGTCACAGCTGTCCACTCCTGGGACGAAACAAACAACCACATGCTCACCCTCACTGCCTTCAGTCACCTTTGTAAGAAGGTATACCTCCATCCTCCATCCTGATTGTCACCTCTATCCTCCATGTCCTCTCCTGTCCTCCTTATATAGATTAAATTACATAAACAAATCTTGTGATTGTATTTGGTCTATCAAGGTCAGGTCAGTATCATTTAAGTTGGCCTCCCAGAAGTAAACAGAAACTCTAATTCATTTTTTCATTGAATGAATGGTAATTCAATCTCAGTTCAGGTTCTTAATTGACAGATTGCTAATATAACTCTAACCCTGCTGAATGAATGCAGTATGAAGTTGGTTCCCCCCCTTCTCCCCTGTAGGCCACCACCACAGTGACAGTGAACATCCCAGAAGCCTCTCTGTTGTGTAGCACCTCGTCCTTCACATTCACGCTGCAGAACACCTGCCCTGAGGGACTCCAAATCGTCTACGTGTCCCCACAGCCAATCAGTGACTACGAGTGGCTCTACGGGGACCCAGTGGATGAGATGAACAATAAGAGGCTGTTCAGCCTGCCTGTGAGAGAGAGAGCCACAGGTTCCTGCTGCACGATGTCACCGGTGAAGGAGTTAACCGGTTGAGCTGATAACGAGGTGTGTCGGTGTGTTTCAGATAAACTACCGGCCTCCCTCTGGGAAAGGTGTTTCAATCCCTTACACAGACAACATCTACAACGCTGATCCAAGTAAGGCCCGCCCCCGGGACTTCTACGCCATCTCCAAGGTAACGATGTTCACGTTCACACACACACACGCATATTACAGCACTGCCTCGGCTCTGAGGTGAGTAGTTCTCGTGGTCTTGTGTGTTTCCGCTGTTTATACGAAGTTTCTACATGTGCATCTTTGTTGTTGCTGGGTTTTGTTTTTCCTCACGGTGTTAAGCTCCAATACTTCTACAGAGTGTTTGATGCGTTGTGTGCCTCCCTCCAGAACTCTGGTCGGTATAAACAGTGTGCTGGGAAGAAGTCGGCCGAAGAATGTGGCTGTATGGACCTACTGAAAGTCTCTCCTCTAGCTATCAACTCAGACTGCAGACAGAGGGTACATAGAGAGAAAGAGTCAGAATCTCCAGCTTGTGACAACATTTGCATGAGCATCAAAAAGTCATTATTAACAGTCATCAATGTCTTCTAAAAAAATTTAAAAAAAAAAATTTTTCAAACATTGAATTGGCTACACACCAATTTTGTACTAACAGGTACAACCCTGTTTCCAAAAAAGTTGGTAAAGAAAAACAGAATGCAATAATGTGAAAATATTTTAAACTGTATATTCAATGTAAAATAGTACCAAGACAACATATCAAATGTTGAAATTGAGAAATGTTATTGTTTCTTGGAAAATACATGTTAATTTTGAATTTGAGTGAACATGTATATGTTTCAAAAAAGCAGGGACAGAGGCCAAAAGACTGGAAACGTTGTGTAATGCTAAAAAACTAAACCTGTTGGAATATCATACAACTAATTAGGTCAATTAACGTATCACAGCTTAAAATTGAAAAGAGTTTAGGGATCTCATCATCAATGCAAGGGACAAGGCTGAAAACCAATATTGGATGGCCGTGATTTTCGGGTCATTAAAAACAGACATGATTCGGTAGTGGACATCACTGCATGGGCTCAGGAACACTTCCGAAAACCACTGTCTGTGAACACAGTACATCACTGCATTCACAAATGCAAGTTAAAACTACCATGCAAAGAAGAACCCATACATAAACAACATCCAGAAAGAATATACTATTGTGTTAGAGATTCATTCCAGGATTTTTGGCCACTGGTTGCAAAAGTAGCACTGTCAAGACAAAACTGTCCTGCTAAAATATGTGCCCCATGGTATCAGAACCACTTGTTTTCATACTTGGAATTTCATTTGTAACTGAGGTATGATAATGAATCTACTTATAGATTATGTACATATATGAGCAACATTTTACACATCCAGCCCAAAATGTAAAAAAATATAGTTGGTTATTCACACAAGTTCCAGACTGCATCTTTAATAAAACTGCTTTCTGCATAATTGGGTCTTGTTGGCTGGGAGCATTAATCAATTTAAATCTATTCATTTTATATGCATGTAGAATACCAGTCAAAAGTTTGGACACACCCACTCATTCAAGAAAATGTCTTTGTTTTTACTATTTTCCACATTGTAGAATAATAGTAGACATATTTTGACTGGGACTGTAAAACATCCTTTTACTGTAGGTGCTGAGGTTAACGTTTCCTGTGACTAACTTCAACATCAACCTGTTCCTGAGGAGAACTGAACACACTGACATTCCACTACGCTCTCCTTACTTTGTAACTGTCACAGAGGTCAACAACCGAACCAGCTGGAAGGTCACTGGTCAGTCTCCGGTTTCATCCCATGAGGCTTTGCAGCGATCTTAGGCTGATGTCTTTTGGTGACATTATAGTCAGGTTGCACACTGATTTTTTTCAATGTCCTTTTAGGAGCAGTATGTCATTGTTCTCCCCCATCACTAGTCTCTAGTGCCCTACAGTCTAACACATTCTCTGTTGCGGACTAGTCTTCTCCTATTCTTTGTGTGATTAGGGACCAATGTCACCCCCACCATGGAAAGGATGAGACAGTATTTCAAAGGCAGTCTGAATGGCAATCTGTACAACCCAGAGGGACTGCAGATCAGCCTTTATGTGAGCCATCCATAGTCCCTCTGACAAAATGAGATGTTATCTGTATACATCTGAATTCATTTCATGTGACACTTTTCCAACCACCAACTACCATCGTTATACTCCACAGGGCTCTGAGCTTTTCCACTTCCAAATTTCTGTCATTCCGGGAGTGGTGTTGTGTGACCTGGTGGAAGAGGTGCAGGTGAGGGACCCACGCAAGTCAGTAACGTAAGAGGAACAAACACGATCACCCCTTCACCCACTTCTCTCAATGCCTTCTCTCTGTCCCATTTGCTCCATCTTCATGGGTAGATCTATGTAGATGACCCTCCGCTGGCATTCCCAACCCAACACCTCGTCAACAGCATGGCCGCCATCATTCTGGGGGGCCTACTGCTCTTCGGCTTCTTGCTCAGCTACAACGGCGTTCCCATGCCAACCAAGGACAGCGTCAAAGCCTTCTTCAAAAGACACCAGGCCACGGTCTCTCCTAGCAACACCGTAAGCCCTACCGAAGAGTAGGAGGCAGGCTTTACGGTTTGGCATCGTAACAGCATGCTACATTTGTACGTTTCATTTTTAAACCATTTGACCTGAGTTTATGGTGTACACCTTTTTGTTGTTCTGATTACACCTTTTTGTATGTGTCCTATGACATTTATATTTGAAAGAAACTAGTAACGATGAAAATGTAGACATTAAATGAGAAAGACATGTTTGGTGTGAGTTTTATTAGGGTCAGCTGTGATTTTTTAAGAAAAGGATCCATGAAGAAAAAAGACAGCACTCATGTGACTTTTAATCCATATGACTGTGGAACTCTGAAGAGGAACAGCTATTAGCTATAAGCAGGAAAAACTAAGAGGACGTACCAATGTGCAAACCAATATTACATTTCCAAACTGGTTGCATTTAAGTTAGGGTTATTGGGATATTTCAGGATTTTGGCATTGAGGGCTTTTATCTACTTGCCCTGAGTCAGATGAACTGTATCATTGTTATCTGTTCATATGTAATTTTAAGAAAGTTGAATGCAAATTGTCACTGTAGGTACCTAGTCATTATTAGCACTGGCTCGCTAAATAGTAGACGCTGTTACATGAATTTGTTATTAGCAGTAATCCATCTCTTGCAGAGTAGATAAACGGCCTCATTGCTTAAGTTCCAAACTTTCCGTTTAAGAAAAAAGGTCATTTTGACATTGTAATGTTCGGCTTCTCAAACTCACAAGGTTGACATCAACTGGCTTTGCTCACATTGGTTCCATTGCTCTCATTGGTCATCTGGAGCTGTTCCAGCTCCTCCTCCAGGCTGCTGATTCGCTGCAGGAGTTGGTCCCTCTCATGCTGTGCCCTGAACTCTGCCTGCCGCCTGGAATCCTGGATCCTCCTCTCGTACCAGCGCTCCAGCTGAGTGGACACAGTCTCAAAGAACTGCTGGGTCACCTGCAACAGAGATTCCGAAAAAATAAGTCTGCACACATCCGCTCGCCAGAATCCCAGGGAAAAGGAATTGCTGGCCACCAGAGGCCAATGCAATGGTCCGTTCATCAGTCACCTCTGTGGCTTGTAGGTTGTTCTTCTCCTGGCTGAACGTGGGCTTAGGCGGCCTGCCTACAAAGAATTCTGCGCTCCCGGTCCCGTCGTTGGGTCGACCCATCAGGCCACGCGATCTTACCCGGTCCAGAAGGTGCTTCCTGTGGTGCCACCCATGGCTCCGGTGGCTATTGCCCAGGCCCTGATCCCAGTCACTGTTGGGTGACTGGCTGCTGCTGACACTGCGGGAGCAGACCTCCTTACCAGGCCTCAGGATGGCAGCTGCCATTTGATTGTGATGCAGTTCTGGATGTTGCCACCAGGTGGCACTAGAGCTCAGGAGGAGTCCTGGGGGGTGGCGGTGAGCCGGCAGGTGGAAAACACTGGTGTTCTGGTAGTCAACTGTGAAGAGCGGAACTACAAACGAGGAGGTGTTTCCAAAACAGTTATTAGCAGTTATTCAAGATATCGTGTTTTCTAAACCTAGGCCTACTGCATAGCGAACTTTATCACAAAAATGTTGAGGTTAAACAAATCCTTACTTTAGAAAAGCGATAAGACTTCTGTGTATGTATGTGGGGGGTGTAAAGACTCTGAAACCGACCTCCTTTGTGTGTTGTTATCATAATCATGATCATCGTCATCCTTACACTCACCTGGTGATTTGTCCGGCTTCAGCTCAAAGTAACTCCTGCCCGACCCCTGACCCTGCTCCAAGCTGTGTGGTGCATTGTGGGTGGTGGAGGATGAGGGGCATGGTGACATTTGGACATAGTTAGTCAGAGAGCTGTTGCTGTCCCCAGAGAGGAGCAGCGGGAGGCACTCACTGACCCCCGCATGCTGTTCTGCAGGGGGGGAGGTGAGCAGTCTGTAGTGCTGGTGGTCGTCAAGGAGGTGGTGGTCTGCATCATGGAACTGAGTCATGCACCACCTCTTCAGCTCCTGAGTCACCGCTGCCTGCTTCATGTGGGTTCCAAACCACAGGAGAGACATAGGTTTAGGGTCGCTGCTTCCTGTTCGAGGTGTGAATAAAAACTAAGGTTGTTTTTACACCTCCGTGCCTCCTCTGCCTGGGGCAGGTCCCTGGTCCATCCTGGACAGACACTATCCTCTCTGCCTGGGGCAGGTCCCTGGTCCATCCTGGACAGACACTATCCTCTCTGCCTGGGGCAGGTCCCTGGTCCATCCTGGACAGACACTATCCTCTCTGCCTGGGGCAGGTCCCTGGTCCATCCTGGACAGACACTATCCTCTCTGCTGTCTTTTTCAAATACTAAAACACATTCTAATACAGGTTTACTGGCTGTACTTGCAGTTTTGTACGAGACAGAAGTCTTTGTACGCATGTGCAGCACAGCTGAATTAAATTGCATTTGACAGACCTGGTGTATAAATGGACTGGTTGCAGACAGACCTGGTGTATAAATGGACTGGTTGCAGACAGACCTGGTATATAAATGGACTGGTTGCAGACAGACCTGGTGTTTCAGTTGACAGCTAGCAGACAGACCTGGTGTTTCAGTTGACAGCTAGCAGACAGACTTGGTGTGTAAATGAACAGGTAACAGACAGACCTGTTGTTTGCTCCTACGGTCCATCCTACCCAGCCTAGCGTTGACTTGAACCTGGACCGTCTGCATCTGTGTCCTCATCTCCTCTCTGGTGACCTTCAGCTCTCCCTCCAGCCTCTTGATCATAGGTTTACACCGGCAGCCATTGGCTGGGGCCTGACCAAAACATCACCATGTGTCATTTCATATTTCCTACACGTGTTTGGCCTTCTAGATATTATAGTATATTACAGCCACGCAAATGCTTCTACAAAATTGTACTATTATTTTAAATGTAGTCATGGCCTCAACTAGGACATTAGTGAAAACTACTGGAGTTTTGCGTCCCTACTCTCTAGTGAAGTGACGGACCTGTTTGACAGTGCCCTCCTTGTCACGGTACAGTGTGTACAGCTGATAGGTTTTGACGTTGTGAGGAGACGGGAATTCATCATCGTACAGATACCAACTGCTATTCGTGTGGAGGTCGGGGTGACCATTCCCTCTTCTAAAATGATTCTCTTCCATGGCCTGGAAAGACACAAGAAGAATACTTTGTCCATTACTTTGCGGGGAATGGAAATGTGCCTTCAACGCAACCTTCTGACACACCCCTGGGCACCTGGTTGAGGAGTGTCTGTCTTCTCCTGGGGGAGGCGTCGGTTGGGGATGTTTTACTGTAGTGAAGATGGTGGTGATGGTAATCTAACTCTGCCCTGTTCACGCTTGTTCTACTGGACACACCCTCTCCACTTTGGGACGCCTCAGCCATGGACCCACTGCCCTGATGACGGAAATAGCCGGGGTTAGAGATGGAGAAAAACAAGTCAGAATAGTGTGTTTTCAATGGGAATATGACTACCCAGCAAGAGGCTACCTTGCTGGTCAGAACCTCCTCTCTGGTGACTGACTGGGATCTGCGTTCTGTCTGGAGCCTGTCCCTCCTCTTCCTCACCGTCCTTCCTCTGATAAATCGGTGGACCTGAACAACACAGGAGTGTATGTCTGTTGCTAACTCATTCCAGCTAAGGTGCATCAAATAAAGAACCTAAAGGATTAAAACACACTGGAAGAACAGACTACTAAATATCCGGTATGCTGTCACATCAGGCAACAGGGCCGCTCTCTTTAATATTCTTCAATAAACCCCCTCACTCCAGGAGGGAAAAGTAAGTTCAACACACCATTGGAATGTTTTTACGGTGTTGTGTTTCATTGAAGTGCTGTATTGTGTTCCATCTCAAACTGACCTGTGGAGCTTTGGCCAGCAGGAGGGACACATCCTTGTAGTTGTAGTCCCTGGCCTTGTCCAGGGCAGTCTTCCCTTCCTGGAATACACGTGAATTTAGGCTAGGATTAAATCCACAGCATGTTGCTTAATGTTGATAATGCACGCTTTTACACAATTCAACTACAGTATGGTGAACTGGTTAAAAGTACTGTAGATTGTGCTGGAGTTTCAGACACAGCCTCTTACGCTGTTGCGTGCGTTTCCATCAGTCCCGGCTTCCAGGAGTAGCTGAACAGTCTTCTTATGGTTCAGGGAAGCAGCCACATGGAGAGCAGTGTCACCTCGCTGGGCACCGGAAACAGGCAGGAGACAAGGCAGTTATTGTTTCATCCAAACAAGTTTGTTGTGATGAAATAATGTTACCGCACCAGCTTATTTCTCAGCTAGCTAGCTTATTTAAGGAATGTTGCATTTAGTATTCTTGGCACCTAGGCTGTTAGTGGCTGGCTCAGACTGGATATAATGGACAAGCACCAGCACCTATGTTTAGAGGAGAATGCATTAACTAGCAAATAACCACGATTGTGCTTGCAGGTCCCCAAACTACCACTAGGAGTCTCTAGCGTGCTGAATCTGTCTGATACCAACCCTGACTAAACCTGGGAGGTACCGAGACAATTTGCACCGACACATGCGAGGTCCCTGGGCCTGATTTGAACTTCGCAAAACAGTGACTTTTCCTGCTGCGCCAGTCCGAAACCCAGTTTTAGTAACAATACAGTTCAAGCCGGAAGCTACCTGGTTTTTCTCGGTAACGGAGCATAACGCGCCCACCAGAATCTTGATTAGGTCCAGGTGGTTGTACCGGGCTGCCACATGCAGACAGGTGTCCCCGGCGTTGTTCTTGACGTCCGGGCTGGATCCTCCCAGCAGCAGCACGCGGGCACTGTGAGGGTGAGCGTTCTGACAGGCCAGGTGGAGAGCTGTGTTCCCTGCCTGAGAGCAAACACAACCGTCAGTCCAACCCCCGGAAGATCCAGCTCGGCATGTCCGATTTCCAGCCGACACCCGTTGTTGTAGAATTACAAGTTAGTGTCCTCCATAAGGAACTGGGTGATTAGAAAATCTCTCCCCACTAAGAGAAACCTTGAAAAGCATTAGGCAGATTAGTAGATCGGTTGCCACAGAGCCAGACCTACAGGATCATGTTCAAACTTGGATTTCTCTACCTTGTTCCTGGCGTGAATGTCAGCCCCGGCCTCGACCAACAGTTTGACCGACTGACTGAAGCCATGCCAAGAGACCTCGTGGAGGGCCGTGTTGCCGTCCTATTAGAAACAGTCAGATTCCAGAAACCCTTCAACCGTTCAGTGTAATGTCATTATTTTGCCTGGAGTGGACCTCATGGACTGTTTATGCAGGTGTATTAGGTACCTGCGTTGTAATGGCGTGTGTTTTTGCCATCTGTACTCTACAAATGTGCCTTTGCTTTTAGACTTGTAGATTCAGTGATATTTCACGAACATTGTTTGAGATTTAATGACATTTTAGAAACACCGTTTCAGATTCAGTGACATTATATGGGTTCAGTGTTTGAAAGTGTGTCCGAAATGGCATCCTATTAGATTCAGTGACATCCAAAGGGACTTATGTAGGGAATAGGATCATTACTGTATTTCTAGACATTTCTCTGCCTCACCTTGTTCTGCAGATCTAAAGCGCAGCCCCCCTTGATCAGGCCATCTATGACATCACTGTTCCCCACCATGGCTGCTTGGTGGAGGGCTGTCTGATGGCCATGTGATGTCAGAAGGATATGGGCATGGGGCGCGTCCCTGTCACTCATCTCTGCTCACTATGGCAACACAACACAGAGAGAATTCGACATTATACACTTCCACACCTGGAGGCACATGCCAAGATTCGTACCATGCCTACATGAGCCACACGTGAACACACATACACACAAACTACTGCGCCACACTACTGGATTACGTAATGAGGGATTACAATTATGTACATTATCAATCGCCTAAAATGTATACATTATCAATACATTAAACATTATCAATCACCTGTTTTAATGATGCATCCTGTGACTTTTGATCACTGGTTGGAAAAGTGTCACTGTTGAGCCAAAACGGGTTGCTGGGCATAATGCCATCAAAACCAATCAAACTTGGAATTTCATGGCTTAGTGAGGTATGATAGTAATTCTACTTATAGATTATGCACATATGGACAACATATTACACATCCAGCCCAAAATGGTAGGTCTAAAAAATTTTTATATGCAAACGTTCTGGATTGCATATTTAAAATAACAGCAAAAAAAAAGCAGGTGAAAATGTGTTTTATTTCTGGCCAAAGCATGAATTGGAGATAAAACTAAAAAAATCAAACGTCAAACAGGCAGTTAACGAAGTACTCGCTATTTCCTCAATATCACATTCCAATGGACTGGTTAGCATCAATTGTAATTACTAGTATATGCCCATACTGTTCAACACAAAAAAATAGGCTTTTTAATATAATGAATAAGCTTTTTAAAAATCTAAGATGTCAAAGATGAAAAGCCAATCATGTCAATATACTAACTCATTCACTATCACTCTGCAATGTGGTGAAAAACAAATCTGCATAACAAAACCAATAGGCAATCTTATAATAATTATCATGTTGAAAAACTAACATTAAAGATCAATGTACAATACATACAATTGATATGATAAAACATTTTTATATCTAATGATCAATATTTAATGACAATTATCTGTGGTCTGAAAAATATTGTCTTACATCATCCAAGATGTCAGTTTTCCAGCAGGACACGTCCCAAAGAGCCCCAGGTGTAGCGGCCTGTCAATCAGTCCTGATGAGAGAAAACATAAGCAGTCACTACCTATAATATATGCCCTCTAAACAAAAGGCATAACAGAATTTTATTGGGCAAAAATGAGGGCATTTAGGCTGCAAGATGAAAATAGTCACTCCCCTTGCCACTATAATCTGTTGCCCTGGGACAGTTCCAGGGTGTGTGTGTGTGTGTGTGTGTGTGTGTATACATCCATGTGGTTCTGCATTTTTGTTTGCTAGCCAGTGTGTGCACTGGTGATTGTGTATGTCCTCGGTGTATGTATATGTTGCGGAGACTACATTCTGTATTAGCGTGTGCATAAATGTGTGTGTTGGCTAGTCACCGTGTCAGTGTGACCGCGTGTCCGTACAGGGCCATGTCTGCCAGTCAACATTCCCATCTAGTTTAATCCGCGGGGGGCTCCGCTCTCTACTACAGATAAAAGCTGAGAGTGAAGCACCAGAACTGAGCCGGGAGCTCAGAAATATCCACCGATCCTGCCTACTAGCGCAGGGCCGGCACGCTTCCTGTCAGGGGAGTGTGTAGTTGCCAAGGTGCTTGGGTGATCTCTATGGCTGTACACACACAGCGACAGATGTGGCTTTAGTGTAGTGTGTCATCCTCGATCATTCGATTCACCCCTTTTATTTTGACTTCATTGTACATTTCAATGTTTCCCAAACGGCAATTCATATTACCTTGGGAAGAAAGGAGTCCACTATCAATGGGCTAGGGTGTTATTTGGGATTTTACATGGGTTTGGGAAATGTTTCAGCCAGGTACGTAGAATCCGGGCTACACTAGTTCACAAGCTTGAAATATTATGACTGATAGATAAGACTCTGCGGAACGCGTCTTCAAAACCCTTTAGAACAGAGCGGACAGGCCTGGCAGTAAATCAGACTGGGGGAGAAAGAACAAAAATTTTAATGTTCTTTTCTTAGAAGATCACACACATTTTCCATTTTAGTCTTTTAGAAGATGCTCTTATCGAGAGCGACTTACAGTTAATGCACATATGCAATGATCTTGCTCGATGCATTTCAAACCTTCCTTCCTTCCAAATGAAATATTATTACACATCAGTTTAAACGTTTTGGGGCTATAATGCTAGTTGTCCAGTAGTTTTCAAGGACTGTCGTGTCCCCAGTTAAGAAAGTAACCATTATAGAAAAGTTTGTGAACCCTTGCTTTATCCACACTCTATCCATCCCCCAGTCAGTCAGTCAGGCTGACAGTGTTATCAGACACTGGCGAAACCACCGGGGTGGCAACTGCCACCCTACAAAAATGTCTTGCCACCCCAGTTGTCAGGAGTGTCTGCCAAAATATATTCATATTTAATATTATTGAATAGTATTATATTTTTTCTACTTTCATTGTTAATCTCTATGGTAACCCGTTCCAATATCTTTGAGTCTCCCACTTCCCGTAAAATGGTCAGGTGCTGCTCCCCCTCCCTGCCAGTGAAAACACCAGGAGTTGGTCCATGTCATGAAACTCTTAGCAACTGAGCAGTCAGGATCTCACTAGACTAGCCTAGCAGTAATGAGATAAGGTACTGCTGCACATTTTTACTAAATATACGATACAAAATGTAATCTTGTAAATTAATCTTGCATTAGTAGCAGCCATTTATTATGGTCAAAATATGTCTGATATTGGCTACTAGCTAATGTAATGCAATCGTCAATATTATCATTGTGGTCTTAGCCTCAACAATGGTGAGTGACATCATTTGGTATCTGTTTTCCTAATATGGAATACTGTATGAACAGAATGTTAGCTTTAAATTTTGCCGATTTGTTAAACAATTGTACCTTTTGTATAGCTCAAAAGGTTGGAACAGTGTAGGGCGATAACTTGTGTTGCGAAGCAGAAGGCCGTGGGTTCGCGCCGAGTGTGCACCCCACCATGGGAGCGGACCGACATCGGAGGAAGCATAACTGTTAAGCAGCACTACGTTGACAACGAGCTATACAAAAGGTACCATTTTGTATTAGCTAAAAAATTTGGAAGGTTGTCATAAAGGCGCTCACGTGTTACGAAGCAGAGGACCGCGAGTTCGAATCTAGTGTGGCATTGGCGAAACCACCGGGGTGGCAGCTAAACATTTCTTGCCACCCAAGTTGTCAGGTGTCTGCTGTAATATATTCATATTTAATTTTTTTGAGTAGTATTCTATTTTTTCTACTTTCGTTGATAATCTCTATGGTAACCCGTTCCAATAACTTTGAGTCCCCACCATCCCCGTAAAATGGTTGAGTCCTGGAGTCCGCCTGCTCCTGTCACTATGCTGCTCCTCCTCCCTTCCAGTGAAAACACTGGACGTCGATCCATGGTAGTCTATGCAACTGATCAGTCAGGATCGCACTAGACTAGCCTAGCAATAATGAAAGAAGGTACTGCTGCACATGTTTTCTAAATATACAATACAAAATGTAATCTTATAATCTTGCATTAGCAGCAGGCTTTTATTATAGGTTAGATATGTCTGATATCGTCTTCTAGCTAATATAATGCAATTGTCAATATTATTGGTAAAGTTCGGCGAGCTAGCAAATTTGCAGATGGAGTAGCTTGCCATTATTGCCATGTAATGTTTGTCCTGATAGCTAGCAAAGGGGCATTGAACAATGTTGATGTAGCTTGCTGTGGTAGGTTAATTTAATCTGTGGAGAGTTAAGGTTTATCTACAATAATTCTAAATTAGACATCTCTGGACATCTATATAACATCAACAAAAAGTGATGTGTGGTCATATGTGATTAACAGTTGTCATTTAAATGTTGTTTTATATATTAAATTGCTACTCTATTACCTCAGTAGCCTATATATAGTGTTTGTGCAATATTTCAAGCAATATAAGGCATTAATTTTCAGGATGCATTGATTTATGCTTCTTCACTTGGCAGAATAATATAAACAATGTGTTCAAGTAAAATACTGCATCTTTTCCCTCAATTTGTAAGTTGCATATAATACTTAGGGAACTCCCAACACTCATAGAGATTTTGCACACTCGAAGGACTCGTACCAAACTTGTGTAATATGTATGATATTTAATAGCAAAACATTACACTGTCCGTTTTCAGTAGCTGGATTTGTATAAATAAAGTGGACAGAGCCAACAATAGAATGATATGCTACCCTTGAATTTCAACTAGCTACCCTTCTGCCAGCCCATGTAAAATTTTCTAGAAACACCACTGTGTGCATCAGATCAATGAGAATAACAAGTGACAAATCCATCCATTAAACAAAGACGTTTATAACGCCTTCCAGTGCTAGTAGATAGCTAGGGCACAATACTGCAGAGACAACTAGGGTGAGCGTAGCCATAATACAGGGCTTTAGATACTCTGTTCCAGATGTTGGCTTCCTAACTCTGCAGCTGCTCGGAAGGACAGATGGAAGTTTGCTGAACCGGTTCCTGCTCGCTCTGCTGAATGCTTGGGGCCATCTGTTGTTGAAGATACTTCATACTATGAGTGAAAGGAACAGCTGATGTGAGAAGTGTGTTTGACAATAAAAGGAAAGATTTGGAGAAATGTGAAAGGTCTGTGTGAACTGATTGACACATACTGGGTGTTTTCATTGTACAGAAGGATGGAAGGTGTTTTTATGCAGGTTTTATGTTCAGGGTTGCAGGTTAGCCTTTTTCGTCATGAATCTTGTTTCAGAGTAAGATCTGCCCAGAAAGCAGAAATGACATAATGGTTGACACAATGATGAGGGCAGAGCTTATGTCCCTACTCTGAAGTCAACAAGCTGAAGCAAAATGGTTGAAAAAATGCAGAGCTGTGGTGCAGTGCTAAACCTTCTCTGCATTAATCCCATATACAGCTTCCTGCCAGTGTTCAATTTTAGCGTCCTCCCCTCCTACTGTTCTCCCGCCTGCCTGTCTTCCCCTGTGTGTCCAGGTGTCTAAATAAAGTGTAAATGCCCCCTATATAAATGGGCTGGATTTGAGTTTAAGCTAGACAACTACTAACTCTGGTGAAATGTCCATAAAGAACATGCTGCCAATTAGAAGTGACAGCTCTGTCCTCAACATAAAGGCATCCGCTTACATTAGTGTAGGTCTTCCAGAACAATATTGAAATACACCTGCTCTTTGCATGTGAAAGACGAGTAGTGAGAACAAATGGTGTTAATAGCAATGTTTACGGTAAGTTCACATAGTTTATATCAATGTGCTTTTTTCATGATATTTACATTATTCAGGAGAGTCCATTCAGTAACAATTTATTTTGTTACCATTTTTCACCAGGTAAATTGACCGAGAACAAATACTCTTTTACAGCAGCTTCCTGGGAAATAATTATTGGGGTTGAGTTGTAAGTAATCTATGTTCTTCTTGAATTCTTAAAACATCCCAGATATGGTATCAAAAATGCAGAAATGAAAGAGCTTCCCACATCCTATTATCAGATGATCTGGATTTCTGTAAATGATCTAAGAGAAGGATAATGGAAAGGGTATTATATCATCATCACCCCCCCCCCCACACACACACACACACACACCCTCTGTCTAACTTTGGATATGGTCATAGTGATTGTACAATTTCTTTCCAGCCAGTCTCTGGGAGCAACCAGTCATATATTCTGTATCTATTTAAACACTAGCCTGCCTACTGGATCCGACTAAACAAGAGGGTTGTTATTGAGGGCTGTGGTGAGAATATGAATGTGAATATTAGTGTTTCTTTATAAAGAAATAAACAGAAAACAGTCTACTGTGCAACAGTAACTGAACTGGATATGTCTCCACCCATGCTGTTGAATTGGTTGCTTTTTACATGGAGAAACTTGGTCAGGGGGAATTACGTGAAATGTTTTCACTGTTATGTCCATATTAAATCTGCAGTAATAGCAGAATGATAATGATTGACAATATTTACCAGAAATTCTTTGGGATGCATACAAGTGTGCCTTGTAAAATGCTGAATGTCTCTGTTGTTCAACAGAAGGAGCACCAGCAGGGTGGTCGGGATGTGCAATTCCTCTGTCATTTCATATTTACAAAAATTCTGCACAGTTCACTATCTTTCTAAAAGAAATAAATTACTGAATAGTGTAGGCAATCATTGTGCCATCTAAATCACTTAAATATTTAAAGTACAGTACTGTGCAAAAGTCTACAGTACTGGTAATGCGTGTTTGTGTGACATAATAGGAGATCATGAACCAGTAAGGACTTTGGTGGAAGGATTCTACATACCTATACAGTTATGCAAGAAACGTGCGGTTTGTCACATGGCTCCCAAACACTGCTAACCTGCTCTTATGTCTTGATCTGTTGGTTAACTGAACTTACATAATATACAGCTTCGGAAAACATTAAGACCACTGCACCTTTTTCTTTCCTTTCCAAAAAAAGTTGAAAAGAAATGTTTTGAGTGAGGAACAGAAGCGTTCAATTTGCAGGGGTGTCTTAACTTAAACCCTTCTGTTCCTCACTAAAAACCTTCCTTTTCGACTTTTTTTGGAAAGGAAAGAAAAAGGTGCAGTGGTCTCTTAATTTTTTTCCCATGATCTAACCACTATCCATGGGGAACATATTGATGATGATGGCCAAGGAGGGTTAAAAAGACAGGTGCTTGTATTCAACAGCGTGCATGCACGACTATCAGCCCCACAGTCTCCACTAAGCTATAGATTGTGTCTCTTACAAAAGATTAGTGAAGACTTTCCTGTGCTTTTTTTGACATGTAGTGTTAGTGTGGCATAGGTAGAAAACAACACAACCCACAGGTCCCATTAGATGAACATTTGTTCCATTATAGACAAAGTCATACATACGCTACATATGATTTTGCAATACACAACAAACTTGGGGCTCGTGATTCCCCAATTTTGATTACAAAGAAAGGTAGAATAATGATAAGGAAACAAAATGAAGAAAAAAATCTATACATGTAAAGCTGAGCTTTACAAAAATGTAAGCCCAAAAGCAAACCCACTGCAGAGCAATCATCCTCTTAATCCAGCCAGGACCACTTCTAATCCAGCTGCTGCTCAACCAATAAGTCGAGTAAAATGTGTATATCGGCTGCAAATGTTGTTCATTAGTATCTGTGTTTATACTGATGGATTCCAACCTACGACGGATGCATTACCATTGTACGTTCGGTTTTGCATTCAGCCATTACAGTTCAGTTACCTTTTTGCATGGTTTCACATTTTATATGTTTTTACATTTTATATGTTCCAAAAGTACTGGGTATTGCTATTGGGACATATAAAGTTGTCATTTGAAAACGTTAGCGCCTCTAAATGAGACTATCTCTAAGAAGAAAAGACGAATCAAGCTAAGGAATGAACAAAACATTTAAAACAACATGATATCCAATAGCCATGTACTCACTGTTTCCCTGGACAACACAGCGTCAGGGTAGACCACCAGCTGTCCACTCTGACAGAGAGGAAGAGAGAGAGAGATAAAGAGGATGAGATAAAGGCAGTGGGAAAGAGAAAAAAAATGGGGGAAAGAGAGGAAAAGAGTGTTATCACAGTGTTTGGATTTGCTACAGTTTACAGTCACATGCTTGCAGATGTTGCACCACTACAGTTACACCTCTTCCAGGGGGATTTATCATTCCTCTGTGTGACGTTAGAGTCTTTTTTGAATTGTACCTCATGACGTTCATAGAAGAGGCCGCCTATTTACCAGGAAACCCCACCGTGGTCTTGGAGAAATCAGAGATTTTCTGCATGCCATAAAGCTGTGCTATAAATCCAGATGCACACTGCATAGAACCATCTCTTCGGTGTACACAAGCAGAGTAGCATACTGCCCAACCTCAAGTAGCCTAGCTGAAAACGGCTTGATAATAAAATTGTGTAATTAATTAAATTAATAAAAACATTGCTTAAACGAACTTAAACCACATTATCTATTTTTTAATACTCCCCTAAAGCGCCATCTTTTGGTCAACATGGGGCAGTGTTATTGAAAGCTGTGTATGTGAACTTTGGAATCAGTACCAGTCGTACAGAAGCGCAGGTGACATACGCTCGTTGAACTGTCCGTGGTCCTGAAATAATTTGTTGCCAGAATACTCTAAATGTTTTGCGTACAACTAACACCGATTGATTTGAAAATGAAACAGCATGACAAATACATTCTTAGTCTAAATTAAATTTGTAAAATATATTTAAGCTATACTCCATTTGAGCACTATGATTTAGCTTTACAGGGTAATTATCAATTTCTAATTAAGCAGGAAATCAATTATTGTACACCCCGAGATTCGTACAAAAAAAATCTACCACGTCCTGATAGGTAGTACGGCTACGCCATGGCGAAGAAACTGAATTACTTGGTCCTCTAAAAGATTTTCCTCCAATAGAACTTTTGGCCCTGATGTAACTCACACGATTTTTCCAATATATCTGAATGCGGTGAATTGTTGCAGTGTTCTGCGAATTCTTTAGCGGGCGGAATGGAATGCTAGTTACTCAGTGAGAGGGAGAAAGGGGGGGGTGAAAGTTCATAATGGTTTGCACATATCAGGTGACAATGCTGTGGAAAAAGTTGTGCAGCGTCTGTGGCATAGCCAGACACTTATAAGAAAATGACCACCAGCAGCAAGGTGGTTTCGAAGTACATCGAGATCGAAGACGATGAAACTTTGGCGCTTGGTTATTACGATGACGACGATGACTTCAATACGTTCACTGACGGGGATCTGGACTGTAGCTGCGAAGACGGAGGTAGTGGGAAAACTTTTCTCCCTTTGCGTAAGAAATGGGCTACAGTGAGATTGCACAATGTGTCATCTTACTGTAGCCCAGTTATCTAAATCGTGGGGGTGACTTGCAACCGAACATTTTGCTGTCAGTTGTTAGTGTTAAATGTTTGTAGTTCTACTCCGCGCTCTCTGCAGCCCAAAATAACCTCAAAGTTCTTTAATAAAAAGCTAGCTAGACGGGCCTGTATGAAAACTCTTGCGTTCACAAAGGTTACAAGGGGACCTATTAGAAACTAGGTGTTTGTTCGCGTGCTGGTGTGGGCGTTGTTACCCTAAAAGGAATCATTGGTCAGTTTTGCTACATGAAGCATGTATTCTCTGTTGAGCTTTCGCAGTGTCGCAGCAACACCGCTGCGTTTATACTCACTGTTATCATTAAAAATATTCAGTGCATCTGGTTCTGCTTTTTGTTTGGGGCTTTATGCTTGCATTGTTTATAAAGTACTCTAGAAAAACTTTATCAACGTTTAATGAGAAGTGTGTCATCATTAGTGAAGTGATGCATTGAGCAGTCTGTCCAAATTATACTAGCCAATCAAATAAGCTACAAGAGGCACTTGCAATATGTAAACTTACTAATTAATTGGCACATTTTATCTAGTATATAGGACGCTACAACGGTGCCCTGGTCAAATCTAGTGCACCAAATACAGAATATGGCATGTAGTTTTTGACTGTCTGATTCTAATGATGACTCATCTGTCACATGATTGTGAGTCTCTCTCTCTCTCTCTCTCTCTCTCTAGTCTCAGAGAGTGTTGTTATATTCAACATGATATTTCCTCATTTTCCAAGACATGGTTTGGTGTGTTCTTATTGGGTGAAATGTCCACTGGCCACTGTTTCTTAAAGTAAAATGACCTCCCAATAATTCTACACAAATACCTTTTCAAGCGCTGAGAGTGTCCTCCTTAATCTTTTCTGAAGTTCTATGTCCACTAGCTTGTTGGGTAACACTAATCTCAACACTGCTAACAGCCTAACTGGGCTGTTCTCTCCAGGGTACAGCCAGCCGTTAGACATGAATCACTCAGATAAGTCCACTCTGTGAAAATGAATTAAAATGAAAAACCGTTTCAGTTCCCCAAGGTGTGGCTATACTGTAGAAGGGCCCCTCAGAATCTATAATGCATTTCCATTAAGGTGTTTCCCCATCTCTACACTGTTACTCATTACATTACAGGAGTGCCAAGTCCCAGTCCTATTTCCCAATTCTCTTTATAGTGCTTTACTTTTGACCAAGACACAGTAGTAACAAGTAGTGCACTATATAGGGAATAGGTTTCTGTTTGGGATGCAAGCCTTATAATATTACAGCACAGAATGCCATCCACATTCTTCCCTCAGTAGAAAGCTATCAAGGTCACATGAAGCATGTGATTTAGGCTAGCTCAGCGCCAAGGCCAGAGTAGGCACTGCCCGTCTTCCAATTGGCACCCTACTCCCTATGTAGGGCACTACTTTTAACCAGGGTTCTATATAGCCTTGATGAAAGACTGTGTGTTATATAGGGAACAGGGTTCCATTTAGGCCCTGTGGGGCTGAGGAGATGATCTATCTGTGCCGTGTGAAGCGAACTATGCCAGCTGTGCTGGGGGAGTGGAAGAAAACTGATGTAGTGTTAGTTGGTCAGGCCGTTTGACATAAGTCTGTGTGGAGCAAGAGCACGTATTCCCTGAGCCTGTGTTGTTGTAATGCATATTTTATAGTCTGGAAAGTAGACAAGATACCGGTACTGTGTCAGTAACCAGGAAGTCACCATCCTTGAGAGATTAACTTCTTTCTTTTTTTTACACAGGAAACATAGTCGAGATGGGCATGTCAATAAAAAAGCAACATGCAAATCATTCATTTGTACCTTACGTTTAAAGAGATACACATTCTTGTGGTAAAACCCATCCCTTTATTTATTGTTTCTCCCTCTCTCACCAGGGGGCTTCAGTGACCCTCTGAGTGGGGAGGTGAAGCCCAGAATCCTCCTGATGGGTCTGAGGCGCAGCGGGAAGTCCTCCATCCAAAAAGTGGTGTTCCACAAAATGTCGCCCAACGAGACCCTCTTCCTAGAAAGCACCAATAAGGTAAGACATAACAGAATTAGATGATGTCTTTACCTCACTACCCAGGCTACCAAATTGGCCTGGTGGCTGAGGCATTGTGACGTGTGCGGCTGTGGTGCATATATACATTTATTCACTTTTATAAGATGTTATTCATTTCGTTCATTGTATGTTTTTATTGTAATGTGTGTTGTGATTTTAGATGGACTTTAACAAAAGTTCATTTTGATTTGGATAAGATCTGCAGGGAAGATGTCTCCAACAGTTCCTTCGTCAGCTTCCAGATCTGGGACTTCCCCGGACAGATAGACTTCTTCGACCCTACCTTTGACTACGAGATGATCTTCAGAGGAACAGGGGCCCTAATCTTTGTCATCGACTCACAGGTGACAAAGCGGAGACTCAGGCGTTCGTGCTAAAGTTGCAGAGTCCCCAAATCTTTGCCAAATTCTTTGGTTTTACAGACATCCCGGTTGAAGCATTTCAGGTTGGCCGGATTTCCTCTGGGATCGATGAAGTTCAGTTCAGTGCAATTAAATTTGAAGCCGTACTCAAAACTTTAGAGTGTACAGTGAATGTAGAAAAAGCTCCTCGGTCTGTGTTAGAAAGTACAAGTTAGATGTGTTCCACACCTCTTTGATAAGGACTCTTGCTGTGAGCGCTTCAATCAGCAATCAGGAATTCCTTTTGGTGACTTAGCAGTCTTTGAACCGTCTATGTGTTATTGAAGAGCTAGGGCCAGATCTCACCAAGTCCTTCGTGTTATGTACATGTATTGTGAATGCATCAAAAGGCATTTATGCATTCAAATACAACAATTTTATTAATGTTTAAAGCGTGTCTGAGTGCTGTCTTCAGATGCATGGACAGCACTCAGGTTGTCAACAAGAGGAGATTTAGAAGGATGGCTTCGAGAGACTTCTATGGGTGTAATACAAATAGTATAAATGTTTTTTATGATAAAGTTTGTTACTTACCTTCCTTCTGTTATTACAGCATTTTCTAATCAATTCCTGTTTATACATCCGTGAATCCCTCTCTTCCCCCACTATCTCAGAGATGGGCCTTCCATTCCTGCTTCTACTCCCTGTTTTAGATCTCACTTCACTACTTTAAATGTTTGATCATATGTGCTACTGCAGTTCAGCTTTTAGCCGCAAATATACACATGAAATAAACAAAATGATAAATACATAAAATTGTACATACATAAATAAACAAAACAAAAACGTTTAAATAAAACAAACTCTAAATAAATAAATTCAACTATAAGTGATGAAATAAACTATATAGTTAGGGTTAGTAAAGTAACCGCACGGTCTCCCTGAACTTCACCAGGATGACTATGTGGAGGCTCTGAGTCGTCTCCACCTCACGGTGACCCGGGCCTACAAGGTCAACCCGGACATCAACTTTGAGGTGTTCATCCACAAGGTGGACGGCCTGTCGGACGATGCCAAGATCGAGAAGCAGAGGGACATCCACAAACGGGCTAATGATGACCTGGCTGATGCTGGCTTAGAGAGGATACATCTAAGGTCTGTGGAGATATTAAACCTTCTAATGAATTACTAGGGTTGCCAAATTGTCCATTGAATTCAGTATAGTCTCCTATCACTGTCCGTTGACTTCTGTATAGTCTCCTTTAACTGTCCATTGACTTCAGTATAGTTTCTGATCACTGTCCATTGACTTCAGTATAGTCTCCTATCACTGTCCAGTGACTTCAGTATAGTCTCCTTTCACACTCCAATGACTTCAGTATAGTGTCCTTTAACTGTCCATTAACTTCAGTATAGTCTCCAATCACGGTCCATTGACTTCAGTATATTCTCCTATCACAGTCCATTGATTTCAGTATAGTCTCCTATCACTGTCCATTGACTTCAGTATAGTCTCCTATCACGGTCCATTGACTTCAGTATAGTCTCCTTTAACTGTCCATTGACTTCAGTATAGTCTCCTATCATGGTCCATTGAATTAAGTATAGTCTCCTATCACTGTCCATTGACTTCAGCATAGTCTCCTATCACTGTCCATTGACTTCAGCATAGTCTCCTATCACGGTCCATTGACTTCAGTATAGTCTCCTATCACGGTCCATTGACTTCAGTATAGTCTCCTATCACTGTCCATTGAATTCAGTATAGTCTCCTATCACGGTCCATTGAATTCAGTATAGTCTCCTATCACGGTCCATTGTCAGTGTCTTTGCGTCTTTTATGCCGGATTCTTTACTGTGGCTCGCAAACCAATTCGACTTTGGGACAAATATGTATGTAAAAATGTAGATGGGTGATAACAATACCCTTTTGATTTAACTGTGCTTGCCCCTTTGACCTTTAAATTTTCAGCTTCTACCTGACCAGCATTTATGACCACTCCATATTTGAGGCCTTCAGCAAAGTGGTTCAGAAGCTCATCCCACAGCTGCCCACTCTAGAAAACCTGCTCAATATCTTCATATCTGTGAGTACTCACAATAGTCCTCAATCGACTGAAATCTATGAGTTCTCACAGATGTGTGCTGTTTAAAGTGTCTGTGTAAAGAAAACTAAACCATGGATTACAGTTTCTCCAATAAACTACTTTTAGTGTGAGGTACCTGAAGTCTGCTTAAAATAAACTGAGTGAGTACTCCTCTCCCTATGATACTTTTGAACTGTGCCCCAAGAGACCTACCAAAGTTTTTTGAGCAGAAGTGCTTTGAAGGCCTGAGAAAAAGAAAATCTGTACAAAAGCACGTCTGTATTTTAATTTGTGCTCAGTTGAATGTGAAAGACGGCATGGCTCTTTCAAAACCCAGAGTTGTTTGATTCCTGCCAGGGACTGTCATATGAAAAAAGAAATGTCTGCTAATTGTCATATTAATTGCCATTACCATATTAATATGAATGATTTACAGTATATTTGTTTCATAGTGTTGAACATGTTGGATTTCATCCAGGAGGTGGCAGTACTACTGAATATAAATAATGACAGGGGTTTGTAGAATGTTACGTCATTTCACTGTCAAAGAGAACATTGAAAATAGAGATCACCATAACATTAATATATTATATACACAGTAATTAATTTACAGACAGGTTTTCATTGAGGCTATTTGTAGAAAACCATCTACGTGACATGAGAGGTACTGATATCTGATGTTCAGCCACAGAAAGGAAGCCTAAGTCAAGCCTTTAAATACAGAAATATACTGTGTGATCTTTATATTAATTAAATAGCTATTAATGTCAGGGGTAAAACCTTTTCTTTTGAAAAAATAAACTTGAATAAGCTTATGTTGCGATTTAGCAACCGCCTCCCTCTGCGCCTGAGCCTTCTTCGTTGTAATCAGGAAAATGTTTCTAGTACATTGGTATCCTTAATAATTAAATAAGAACTGTAGATGAGAAACCTTTTATGTCTTAAGGAACTTTACATGGAAAAGTGATTCATATTGGAAACTCTTTGTGGGGAGGAAGAGAAGGTTTACAGATGTTTACGTCAGTTAAGCTGCGTTACAAATTGCAGTTTCATTTAGGATTTATATTTACTCCTCAGTTTTGTTAGTTTGTAAAACTAATTTGTCTTAGTGATAAATAGACTTACTGTACATTCTACATTTTTGTCAGCGGACACTTACTGAGAGTGATTTACAGTTGGTGCACATGTGTAAAGATAGCTAGGTAGAACAATGACTCAACTCTGTTTTATGCACACCCTTTTCATTGAGCTCGGAATCAGCAAAAACTGTGTTGGAAGGAAGGGAAACACAAATCTTTCTACAAATTGTGAGCATTAATTCACAATAGCAACAGTGGGGGTGTGGATAAGTGAAGGACTGCAAGGCTATGGAGGTATTTTAGATGCTCTGTAAAACGATTGGGTTTATTTATTTATTTTAATTACCAGGAACTCTGCAGTCCCTACTTCAATCGAAAACTGCTTCCACCATTGGGGTGCCAGGAAAGAGAATAGCTTTGACTGGGCTAAATGTTTATCTAGAAAGTAAATTGACGTCTTTGGAATCACTAAGAAGAATTAGACAGACGGGAAGAATATGGATCCAGTAAAACGTACAACATTATACAGGATCATTGTTAAATTAGCTCACATCCATGCCTTGTTATCTGAGCAAAACAAGATCCACACTGTTAATTCTGTATTTTCATGTGGACGATAAACATGAATATTCAAGTGACTGTGGGCGGATCTACTTTTACATTAGGAAATTAGCAGGAACTCATATTCACTCTTTTCAGTGAACATTAAGAAAAAACTACCACTTATCAGTCTTTGAAATGATCATCGCCAGGAAGAAAAACAAGTGTGTGTGTGTGCAAAAAGACAAGTAGTATAGGATTCATCCCAGAAAGATGTAGACCTGTAAATCCTTATGAGTAGGTTCTTAAGCCCATCAGTTGTTTCCCCTGGTCGATAAGGCAGGAGGAGAAGAAAGGACAAGATGAACCTCCAGCCCTAATAGACTAGGATGGAGAAGACCTGCTGTTCAATCTTCTAGGACACCTGCCGTGAAGCGTTCTTGAACACCTGCTGTTCCGTCTTCTACAGCACCTGCTGTTCAGACGTCTATAGATCACCTGTTGTTCAGTGTTCTAATACAGGGTTTCTAACCTAGTGCCCAATATGGGGTGCCTAGTGGGGGTTCGGGACCCTTCTTGATATTCGAGGTGAAAAAATTATTTTATACCGACCTAAATGTTGTTTTCAACAACGTTCAAATACTATATTCCCAGCTTGCTTGGGAGCAAGCCTGCAGATCGTTCCTATGCGTCACAGCAAAAACCCTGTTGGAGAACTACACTATCTCATTATATTGACCACCATTTAATTTGGTATTTGAACTATGTAAAATAAAGTATGTGTATGTATGTGGTTATGGTTAATTTTCCTACAACTGTTGGATCTGTCTGTCAAAGGGGCTGAAAACGTGGGGTGTTATGTAACTTCTTTTCTTTAACCAACACACCTAACTTAACTGATTCTAAACCGGGTGGTTCCAATCGAGAATGCTGATGGGCTGAAAGCCATGGAGTATGAGACCGTATATCATGGGTATGGCATCACATCTCTTTTCACTGTTACAATTGCATTCGTAACAAGTTTCACAAAACAATAAGGCATCTTGGGGGTTTGTGGTATATTTCCAGTGTACACTACTGGTGTATTATCGTTTAGTTGTACCCCCTTTCAACATTGATTTCAAGAATGTTTAATCACAATTGCTGCTGGAAAGCAAAGTATATGAACATTGGTGCACCACTTCAAATTACAGGTTAATGACAGATTTGTGATTGATTACAGATTGTGTTAATTTGGCCACCAAACAGCTGCTAGCTTTCGGTAGATAACTCATAGCTACTTATTTATCTTTTAATATAATTTGACTGGCTTGCCAGCTATTCCAGTATTCATGTTGACAGTAAATTGTCAGACTGACAATTTACCGTAGGCTACTTGACAACGAAAAGCTCTTTTGAAAATCATTCTCTCTGATGAAGTAAGCTATGGTAAATGACACCAGGCAAGCTGTTTGCTTATCTAACGTCACATGCTGAATGGATATGCTGCCCTCAGGAAATTACAGTCTGTTACCTAATTACCGTGAGCATAAAAATGCATACAGTTCTGGCTTTAATGCTATCAAATACAGAGCTAAATGTGAGCAATGGTTTTGTGTGTAATAGTCTGACATTTTACACAATGTATGACTGTTGCTATCAATTGTTCTAGAATCTTTATTTGAGAATTGTTATAATAACTATTAATGATCATAAAAAAACATAAGTAGATGTTCCACAAAACCTAGTTTTCCAGAGCGGTGGCCCAGAACCTTTTTTGCTTACTGTACCACAAAGTGAATTTTGCTCTCCCAGGGGACACCCCTTGAAGTGCATTTCACCAGTAAGCCAGGGGTTTAACATGTTTCCTCAAGTACCCCCTGTGGATAGGCCAAGTTCCCCTGGGGGCTGTTTACCCCTGGTCGGGAACCACTGTTTTCTCAAGCTCCCAGCTTTTATTCAACGTTCAGATTGAGTCCGGTTGAAGTCAACACAGATCACACAGTTGTCACATGGCCTCGTCAAACCACAGTAAATCCTTGCTGACCAAACACTAGTATACTATCTAAAATACATTATCAACATATGGGCAAAAAGGCTTGGAAGCCATATGGATTTTTTTGTGGATGGGAGAAATGTTTGAAAACTTGGGGGATTTATTCCCTAACTTTCAAATAAATGATCCCTTTCCCTCTCTCTCTCTCTCCCTATGCCTCTCTCGCTCTCTCTGCTTATGTTAATTGTTTCCAGTGATATAATATTTACAGAGGAGAGGGAGACACAGATAGCCTTGTTAATAACATTTCTTCAAAGTTTACACTCTGTTTGAGTCCTTTTCCTGCCACCGACCCCTGGTGATCTGAAGTTGTTGGTTACACTCCAAATGACATTCTCTTCCCTACCCTGAAAAGAGCACTAGTTCTGAACCTTTTGCAAATGAAGTCCACTACATAGAATATAGGGAGCCATTTTGGACAGTCCTTATCCCACCCCTGGCTGTTCAATTGGCGCTCTCTACTTTCCCTTCTTTGATTTACCCCGTGGACCCCTGGAGAGCTTACAGCATCCACAAATGGCCCTCCACCTCACTCACTCGTTCGTTCCTATCCTCTTCCAGGGCTTTTTGGTCTAGCCAAAAGATATTGCTCCCTGCTGCTTGGAGTTCTTAGAAAGTGAAGTATCTCCAATTTGAGACCTCAGGGCTGGAAGGTTCTGTCTGCACACAGCATAGTTCTGAGATACTGAATATCAAGGATTTCACATTCCAGATCTCAGAACTTTTTTGTTGTGAATTATTATTTTATGAAGGGCGATACATGCAGATAGAACCTGAAATGGTTCTCTGGTTCTAAAATGTTCAGCCATAAGGTTCTACCTGCTAGGAATGTTTAAACTCTCTGAAGTGGTTTTCCTTCTTTTCCGTTAATATGTAATCTGTGCCAGGTTAACATTTAACGCTTTGTATTTTATTTCTGTTTAATTTCAGTGACTTAACTTCATATTGATTTGTTTGAACATGAAGATACCATGAATCATTTACCAAATTTGAAATGTATTACAAAGTACATTGCCTTTTTTTTATTTTCTATTTTTTTTAGAAAACATAAGTAACGTGGCTAAACATAAATCTTTACAATCGTTTACAGTTAGCTTACCTTTTGAGCGCAGTGCTTTTGTGCATTGTAGAGAAAAACCTCAAAGGTCTTCATGTTCCTGGGACTCCACTAAGTCTAAAAAATAAGTTTGTAATTTATGAGTTTGTTGCTCATAAACTGTTAGGTCCTAGTGTTCATAACCTTAAAAAAACATTTATCTCCGGCTGTGAAAAGTCAAAAAACAGCATGTTCCCTTCACTTTTTCCTTTCAGAGAATGTAACTTCATCGTTTGTGGCTCTAACAGTTGGGGTTGTATAGCCTTTTTCATAATTCTGTCTTTTCCTGAACCTTCGACTGTGATAAAACACTGGAAACACTGCTTTCTACGCAATGCAATACATAAATGCCCTATATGGCTAATTCATAAGAGTCAGTTGAAGTTTCTACCGCAAACACACAGCTATTTATAACACGATGTGATGACATCTCATGGCCAATGTAGTTGACTTCAGAGTTTTATAACTTTTCAATTTCAATACAAAAGTGAAGATATGTAAAGATATCCAATGACTCCTTCAAGAGAATACCCTTTATTTTAATGTATATACTGTATATGTATTCATGTTCAATACACATTTGTTAAAGCAATATTTAGCTAAAATAAAAACATTATTTACTACTGTATGAAGAAACTAATAACATTGCTAAAGTTTAACTCTGGTTGACCAATTTGATAGTTTTTGTTAGTCCCTTACACCCAAAGTTACTAAATTATGATCTATTCTTCAGTAACGTGGTAATTTCGTAATCATTCGAAAATATCCCTTCCATAGATTTTTGCATTGATATAGGTCACGACCAGAAAGAAAGCAAGGCCTCTTCAAATGGTTATAATTATGAAAGACTAGTTACATATTTGTTTTTAACCTAACGGGGGCATAAGTTAAGTTTTCTTAACTTAGAAAGTGAGGAAACATATCAAACAAAAGACATCAAGAACGTATGTTATGAACTATCAAGGATGTAAGGTTCTATCTGCAAAAATGTATGGTTTTGAGATAATAAGCATTTAAATTTTTTGTCATACTTTTCTCTTTCATAACTCAAAATGTTGCGTCACCTTGCACACAATAATTTTCATTGAACCCCAGCATTGTATGATTGAATCGAAAATACAGAATGTTCTAGAAACGTTTTTTTCTGTTGTTCTTTGCTGTTAGAACCCTCTGGCTTTTTTCACCTCGTGAAACACCTAGTAAACAAATGGTTAAAGCAATTTAAAAGGCAATTCACAATGCGGAATCATCGGACAATGGCAGCTGACACTGTTGTTGGAGACCATAGCTTGGCCACCTGCGGCTTTTAATAACTCAGGTTCTCTTCGCTGTGTCCTCTTAAGCGTGCCATCCAGTCTCTTTGTGTATCCCCAGAACTCGGGCATAGAGAAGGCCTTCCTGTTTGACGTGGTCAGTAAGATCTACGTCGCCACAGACAGCAGCCCGGTGGACATGCAGACCTACGAGCTCTGCTGCGACATGATCGACGTGGTCATCGATATCTCCTGCATCTACGGGTGAGTCTACGGGTGAGTCTACGGGTGAGTGTACGGGTGAGTGTACGGGTGAGTGTACGGGTGAGTCCACGGGTGAGTCCACGGGTGAGCCTACGGGTGAGTCCACGGGTGAGTCCACGGGTGAGTGTACGGGTGAGTCTATGGGTGAGTGTACGGGTGAGTGTACGGGTGAGTCTACGGGTGAGTCTATGGGTGAGTCTACGGGTGAGTCTATGGGTGAGTATACGGGTGAGTGTACGGGTGAGTCTATGCGTGACATGAAGAAACAACACGCTTCTGTCCGTAAGCAAACACTTTTCTGATGGTGTTGATGGTACTTTCTGGTCACAGCCAGTCATGCCACTTCATTCATGGATCTCGGTACCTGCTAGCCTGAGTGTTGCCTCTTTAGTTCGAGGGCCTGGGTACCAATCTCCCTGTACTGCATGTCGTATGAATTAGCGGAAAGGACCGGAATGTGAGCTGAAGAGACGTAACTGTGCCTGCTTCTTACAGCCTAGTTCAGAATTAAAGTTAATTTATCGAGTGACAAGCTGCTGTAGAAAGAGACAGTCGGCATGAACCATGCAAGCATAAAACCATCCGCCCAGCCCTGCCTATGTACGGCCCAACCCCAGCCCACGGAACAGCATTCACCCTGCAGTATACCGGGCCTCCAAAATGGGTCGCACATTCAGATTCCTTTTTCTTCCATCTGGAAGTTGATGAAATGAAAAGTCGACTGGCAGTCTTATCCAGTGAAGGCCAAGCAGGGGGTCTGTGTGAATCCTAATCTTCAGACTCAATGTGTGCCTGTGTTTAATTTCACTCCAGCTGAGACAGTAATTAGATCTTAATCTGAGTTCCCAGTCTGTTTTAGTAGATAGTTATTCTGTCTCTCTGTCTGTCTCTTACACCCACGCAAAAACACAAATGCAGACACTCACTCTCACACACATACACATACTTGTACTGCTATACTTCAGACAATCTTTTGGGGAGTAACAATTGGTTTACATAAAACACCCTATCTTCCCCAAACCCTTAACCCTAACATTAATCCTGACATTAACCATAACATTAACCCTAACATTAACCCTGACATTAACCCTAACATTAACCCTGACATTAACCCTGACATTAACCCTGACATTAACCCTGACATTAACCCTGACATTAATCCTGACATTAACCCTGACATTAACCCTGACATCTTTATTCCTAACCCTAAACTTTACCCAAACCCTCAATTAACCCTTACGCCCATGCCAAAAATAGCATTTTTTAAATTTAGTTTTCTTGGTTTACTATTCTTATAATGCTGGCAATCACAAGTTGCCTACTAAAAGAATACACACACACACACACACACACACACACACACACACACACACGCACACACAAACACCTATGAAATGAAATTGATGACCACTGTGACTAATGTCTCCATCCACCGTATTCCTCTCATCTATAACTGCATTGAGGCAGATTACTCTCCAATTCTCCAAGTCTATTTTGGTTTTGAGAAACATAAAACATTCCTTTTTATTCATCTTAGGGCCAGTGGGGGCTTTCTTCCCCTACTGGACCAAATCCTAATGCCCCACGGCAGTTATAGGAACATTGCCTTGTGTAAAGAGTTGTCATTTGAATTGGACATTAAGCAAGTGTCCTGACTCTCTGTGGTCACTAAATATTCAATGGCACTTATCAATGGGTTGGGTGTGTTAACCCCAGTCAACTGGTTAAATTCCTATAATCCTCCTCATTCCTATAATTGGCGTAATCACTCATAACCACTGTGTGTTGAGCGTTCTAGTGTATATAGTTTGCAGTGAATCACCCAAGTGAGACTTTGGTGGGGGATGAGGTGAGCTTACCCACTTAATATTTAAAGCGCTTAAAAAAATATTTAAAATGCAATCAATTATAATTTTAATTAACTATAGAGCGATTTGCAGTTTTTTGTATTAGTCTTACAGTTGTTTTAATTAAGGCAGTTAAGTCAACCACGTAACAGTTATTGCAAGTAGACACAAACGCGTAGTATTTGCACACCCAAGATTTGATTTACATAGAGACTTTATATCTTAGTAAGATGAACAGGGATGGCACACATTTTATCTTTTTTATATATGTTTTTAAAGGACACATTTTGGAAAGCACATTTTTAAATTTTAGAAAGTTGTCAAAACCTCTTTGACTCAGTTTTGGACTGTATGTTGAAGTGTGCACTTCTCTCTCATTCAGGGAAATCAATGTAGAGCTAAAGCAACATGTGGAGCAGTGGTTCCCAACCAGGGGTACTAGGACCCCTGGGGGTACTTGGGCTCTCCACAGGGGGTACTTGAAAACACTCATGACACCATAGGCTTACTAGTGAAATTAACATGAGGGGGTACTTCAGGGGTACTCCAAGCAGTGCAAAATCTTTTTGGGTTACAGTAACTGAAAAAGGTTGGGAGCCACTGATGTTGAGGATATGCTGTTACCAACCTCTCACTGCAGCACTAGATAGAACTTTGTGGAAAATGCAATCTAGAGCAACCACGCTAAATCCAGGAATGCCAATCCATTATGAGATACATTTTTATGTGGTTGATTTGGATTGCAGGTTTTCTTGCGTGGCTGAACTCTAAATGACCCTGTCCCAGCAGTTCTCAAAATACACCATACTTATTTTTCAAATATTTTAATGAACAGAGCTTAAAACAGACATGGAGTGATACAGATTGTAATACATTTAATTTGTATATTGTTTCATAAATGAAAATGAAAAAAACATGGGCGAAAAATGGTTGTAGGCAACAGGAAAGGAAAGCTGTTGAACATGTTATTAACTTGTACCATACTATGAAGGGCCCATTATGTGACACTTTGTAGGGAATTCCTTTCATTTGAGTAGCTATATCTTGTCTCAATGATCTGGTGACAGCATGCAACGAAGGATGTATAGCCAATAACCTAACTTGACCGACGGTGTTAATTGGCTGATGTTCCTGCGCCTCTGTTCTGGCAGTTTGAACCAACTGTTCCAATTCTCCCACATTTGAAGAGTGCTTCTTCAAAAACTGTTTTCAGATCTCTCCACAGGTTCCTAATAGAATTTCGATCTGGAGTCACTGCTCGTCAATTAAGTATAGCGTTTTGTCTTGAACATACCTGGGCATTTTTTTAAGCGCGTATGGGGTCATTGTCGCACTGGACGACACCTTTCCGCACCTCTCCTGCTCCGCCACGCACTGGCCGTCAGGCTGTCCACGCTGGAGCCTTCCTCGTTGCCGTGAGAGGACGGCGGTAAACAAGCCATGTGATAACGTTGGGAGCCTCCGGGTCCGTCGAACCCAGTGCGAACCGGGTCTGCTGAGAGCGTGTAGGACCGCTGGGCCCCGGCAGGGAGGCTGAGGCTGAGGATGTAAGCCGAGGACATACCCTGGGCACAACAGCTGCCAGTCAGGATGGAAATGGCTGGGATGGAGATACGGCACGCCAGGCCTCAGGAAGGCTGAGCTGAAGAAGGCTGTTGACTGTTTACGCCTCAGGGCAATAATACTCCAGATAAGACGAGCTCTCACCATGTATCAAGCTTGGAAATGGCAAGACTTTGAAATATTTTTTATATTTCCTCTCTGTGTGTTTTTATGCGTGTGTGTGCGTCTGTGTGTGTGCGTGTTCATGCACATGTACATATCGGCCTAACTTTAATGTTGTTCTGTGTATTTGCTGTCTGGGGGGGGGGGGGGGGGG